>JAYKQN010000043.1:900000-925000 GCA_036785175.1 Eupleurogrammus muticus
TTATTTCTCAAACCTGTCTGCAAACACGTCGTTCATGTCTCATTGTTAATAATGAGCCTCCACAGTTGTGACATCACAACTTCACAGAGGTACCAGCAGCTCACATTTCTGCTGCTTGTTGGAATCTGTTGGATTTCCTGAGGAATATCTGTCAGATGCTGATCAATTACAGAATAAAGAAATGACATGAACATGAGGCCAAACGATGGTCAGGCAGCTTCTGAAGTTTAATTGACAGACAATTAGTGGTAATTAAGATAAAAATCAATTAAGTGAAACGACAAAGACACTTCACTATTAGAGCTGCAGCTTATTGATTTATATGCAAACCATTAATCTATGAGTTGATTAAAAATGACTAATTGATTATTAAAGCAGTTGGTGATTGGTGTGATAGTTAATTGATTCCTTGCTGCAGCTCTACAGTAGTTTTATTTGTACTTTTACTGCGTGGAGCGGGTCTCTTGGTCCCGTGGTGGGACGCGCAGCGACACGCCTGCAGACACCTGCAGCCACGTCCTGATAACATTAAAACCTTCAGGAAATCAAAGGGCGTCATTGTCGCTGCTCTTTTCATGGCTGCTGATTGAAGTTTGTATTTAAAGCAGCGGTGCTGGGTCTGGATCCTCCAGAGCTGCTGTTCGCTGTGTTCACCACCTGTTCTGTCCCTGTCAGGCTGTTTGAGGTGGAGCTGCGTGTCTGGAATATTCTACCCCACAGATTTTCCAGAGAATTTAATCACTTTGTGACACGGTGAGCTGAGAAATGACAGACATTCACAGAAGCAAACACGCTGTGTTTCTGTCATGTTACCAGCAAACGCTGCTGTGATAGAACCTTTCACTAATCATCAATGAATACGTCTAGAATAAGGAAACTCAGCTGTACGGGTACAACATGACTGTAAAAGTTATGTAAGAGGGAATAAAAACCAGAATGTGTAACGACAGATAAAGAAATCTCACAGAAAGTCTCCAACTACAAAGTGTGTATATAAAGACAGATTTCTTTCTTTCTATATCATAGTCATTTGTTGATGTGATTTTTGGTTTTCACTCTGTTTATTTACACATTCTAACGAAACACAAATATAGTAGTATACATATATATATATTTTTTTTTTAAAGCTGATCTGAATTTAAAGTAGAACAACAAGGCTGTTTTCCTAATGTACAGATAAAGTTGCCTCTATGTATAGTAGTCTACAACACATAACGATATATGTGACTAAAGGAGTAAAACCCATTAAGTTAAAAGCATTTTAAGTATTTGCCAGTAAAGTTTGATGCAGACGTTAACGATGTAAAGTCAGACTTTGTGCTGCAGGCGGATTTTAAACATTCGCCTTTTCATGTATATGTGCTGCGGCCTCTGTGGTTTACGAAGCTCTACAAACAAGAATGTGTGTGTGTGTGTGTGTGTGTGTGTGTGTGACGACAGCCCACAGCAGCCTGCAGGCATCCACACACACACACACACACACACACGCACACACACCCACACACACACACCTACTCACCGCTTAGCGCTCCGTGCAGCGGGGGCTGTTGGCCAGACGCGTCAGGAGACGAGCACAGCGTTTATAATCTGGATGGAGGAGACAATTTAATCAGATTAACTACAGATCAGAATATAATTATAGTAAAAATTAAAAATCTTCTCCCCATGGAAGAAGAAAACATCCCCCCATTCCTCGTCTTAGCTTTGGGAGACTTTCGTTTGTCTCTTTATCTCCGTCTCTCTCCGCCTGTCTTCTCATCCCTGTTAAATATGTTTTCATGGTGTCACTTGGTGTCTACACTTCATACTCATACTCTGTGCTGTATGCTCCCTGTGAACACTCTGCTGCCCCCTAATGGAGTGGAGGTGTGATTGCACTTTATTCTAGTAAAAAAAAAAAATAAAAATAAAAAGCATGTTCCCTGATGTCAAACACGCCCCCCTTGCAGAGCCTCACTATTTGAGATTAAAACAACTTGTTCATCAACTTAAGCTGCAAAAGAAAATTTAACATTTTTATTAAAGGATCTTAAAATCAATTAAAATAAATGTTAAAGTTGCAGATTCACATGTTGGAAATGATTTTCTTATTAATGATGGATATAAATGATCTATAAGGCAATTAATGAGTTCAGATAAATGCAGAATACTTTATTCACTGTGAGGTCAAAAAAAAAGTCAGTGAAGTTTTTAGGGCTGGTAGGCAGGATTTGTGACATCACAAATAGTTCGGAAGCTAAATCTGATATTCATTTATATAAAGTAGTATGTAATCAATTAATTCATTGGAGTCATTTTTTTAGTATAAAATGTCCAGATTCTCTGGTTCCAGCTTCTGTTCTCTGATTATTTCCTGGTTTCTTTATTCTTCTATAATAGTAAACTGATGATCTTTGACATTTTAGGTTCAGTCTTCAGCTTTGACAAACACTGATCAACATTTTACACCTTAATAACCCAAAGACCTAATCAATTAATCTTTTTAATAATCAATAGAGTAATTGATGATCACAAAAGTCTTTTACAGTGAGGCAGCAGACATCTTGTTATTCTAAATAGAAAACGATGTATAATCTATTAGTATGTGAATGATCTTCATGCAGACGAGTTATGAGGAGTTGTTGAGTTTGTGACCAGACAGATCAGCATTTATTAAGTTGACATGTTGAACTAAAGGTTATCTAACGGTTTCCTGAAGGTTTCTGAACATCAACTGTTCTGTTTTTTATTTCTTGACTCTTGTGAAGGTCGAAGGTCATCCTGCACAACGTTCCAGATGTTGTTAGCAGCGCCATGGCAACCGAGTGTTTGCTGTTTGGTGCTGAGCAGCGAGTTTTGTTCTGTGTGTGTGTGTGTGTGTGTGTGTGTGTGTGTGTGTGTAAAAACAATGCTGTGTAAACTCTGGCTGCTTTAAAAAATAGTTAAAATAAGTCAACTATTCTTATTCTGAAAACAGCAGGACGTGTTTGGACCTTCATGGCAACAGAAACACACACACACACACACACACACACACACCTGACGGTGTGTTATCAGCGCCATCGTGTCAGAACACAGCAGCTCTTATGATGTTAAATCATGCATGTAGCTTGGTGTTTATCTTGGAGTGTGTGAGTGTGCGTGTGTGAACTGTATATTTATGGACGTGTGTGTGTTTTAAAACGAGTCTTATCCTGTTTTTGATCTCAAACAAACTCCTGCAGCAACACGACATGATAATGCAGATGGGAATCGAACCGGCAACGTGTGTGTGTGTATACGTGTCTACGTGTGTGTGTGTGTGTGTGTGTGTACACACACTCACAGGCAGGTATTGTACAGTCTCTGGTGTTGTGGTACAATCTGTTGAAATGTTTCCTGCACTTTGGGTTGAAGAAGAGAGGACCTGGAGATAAAACACACACACACACACACACACACACACACACACACACACACACACACACACACACACGTTCAGATGTTTACAGATAACTCAACAGTTCTATCATCTCTTCGTTACCAGTTTCCTGTTGGAAACAGATAAAATGAACAGATAAAATGAACAAAAACACAGTTTACTGAAGTAATCATCTCAAGTAATTATCTCCTTATATTTTAAATCAGCCTGGTTCTAAACCTCTGCAGACAAATCACGCACAGGAATCTCATGCTGTCTAAAGTGATGTTATTCCATTGGCAGTTTTTCTTATTAAAAAGCATAATAGTAAATATTAATGAGGAAGGAAGCTGAATAGGATGGTGTTGTTACCTGTCAGGTGTTTGATGAACTTCTCCTTGTGTCGTGGATCTTTGGTTTGAGTTTCTGAAGGAAACAAAGACAAAAATTATCCTTTCAGTTGCTTTCGGAAATAAAAAAAAAGAAAGAAAAGAGAAATTGAAGAAACTGTTTGGTTAACCACAGCAACGGTTTTTCAGTTTAAGAGCAGAATGAAATGATTTTACACCTTTTGTCTAATGGCCAGGGCTCAAAAATAAGAGAAACATGACATTCTGAAACCACAAACTTCAGTTTTCACAATAAAGTGCAGTCAGTTTAATGCACCTTGCACCAACAATTTATGGACAAATTAGACCAGTTTTCCAATTCAACGTGAGTCTTAAGTTACTTTGGGTTTTCAACAAATAAAATGACCCAGCAGAGTTGGTTTTTTATTGGTTCTTTCTCCATTCCTTGTATAATAAGGAAGCAGCCAACCAGGAATATTTCCATGTTCGTATGCAACCAGCAGCATGTGTGAGAACTGCTGAAGGTCAGACTTGTGACATATGAGGAACATGGGGAAGATCATGATGATGATTACGGTGACGCAGAGTTTGCAGAAACAACGGAGCTGTTGTTCTGAAACGCAGCTTTTCTCAGCCTGGAAAAACGGTTTCGAGGCAACGAAAGACAACGTCAAACATCCTGATTTTCTGTTTCAGCCTTTTGTATTTGAATCTTTTTTTATTTCTTTTTATGGCGTTATCCTCATTTTTCATAAAAGTTGCTGCACAAATTGAGTTAACCATCATTAGAGCTGCTCTTTAAAGAGAAGCTCAGCTCATTTTCAGTCAAACATGTAAAACGATCAGAACCCAGCAGTCACGTGACCATCAGAACCCGGGACAGCTCCGGCCCGGCTGGTGGTCCCAGCTTCAGCACCACGGACAGCGAAGCTGGAACCTTCATCAAGGTGAACACAACAATCACCACGACAAATTAAACTTTACCACTTAAAACATCGGGGGAATGCACTAGTCTTTTTTTTAGAAATTTTAAAGTTAGGACAACTTCCTGTTGGCTTTTATTTTGAAATGTTGCACCACAGTAACATATCTAGAATCCAGATCTTATGACCAGGGTGGAAAACTAAGACATATGATGGAAATACCAATAAATTTAACTTTTTTCACCTTTCTAATGTATTAATAACGATTCTGTTTTCCCCCTTTCACCAACATTTTGAGGTAAATCACAAATTGCAGTTAATTAACTTATTGATGGAGACGTGATGATTAGAATCATCCAGAATCTGAAGTTAACAGCTGTCGACTTCTTCTTCTCTCAGAGTTTCCTGGAAAGTTCCTGACCTCATTCCTCTCCAGCCTCATGAATGAAGCTCTTCTCTCTGGATAAAGGCGACCACAGACCGCGGCGTGACAGGGCGCTAGTTTAGTAGTACTGCAGTAGTTATTCCTGGTACTGACCCAGTCCGTGGCTGGACCTGCTCCTCCTCTCCAGGGCCCTGATCCCGGGCCCTGTGAGCCCCGCCCCCGTGTCCGTCCTGGTCCTGGGGGGTCCGTCCAGCAGCAGGGCGGCGGTGCAGCGCCCGGCGGCCAGCAGCAGGACCAGCAGCGCCGACAGGACCGGGAGCCGCGGGCCCAGCATGGCGAGACCTGCAGAGACCTGGACCGGTTACTGGGACCAGAACCACCCCCCACCACCAGACTACCCCCAGTCTACAGCGTCTATGACAGGAAACTGATGATCTGTGGGTTGAAAAAAAAAAAAAAAGACATTTTAGGTCGAATCTCCAGCTTTGGATGATCAACATTTATGAAGCAAACAACTAATTAATGAATAATTTTGATTAACAACAGATTAAAAAACAATCAGTCGCATCTCTAATGGTTGTTTTTCCATTGTTGCCAAAATTCATAGTGGAAGAAAAGATTAAACTGCATCTTATTAGTATTCACCAGCTGTGATTGAAAAGTGAACATCTCCATTAATCTATTAAATATTAAAACAAATCAATTAGTTGTTTGGTTCATTAAATGATGCAAAATGTTGATTAGATTCAAACTAAAACGTCTTTTTTGTCCAGACCAAGAGAATTCAGACAAAAAAAAATGATTCAAATCCATTAAATAAATCAGTCAGTGATTCATGTGATAGATGTAAACTAGCTCAACATAAAATTAGCAACCACATCGATTATTACGTTTTTCTTAAATTAGCTGCTCTTAGCTTCTCAGATGAAATAATTTATGGCTTTTCTATGTGAAACATGATTAAAAACGTAGCTTCAGCTTTTCCTTCCCTATTAGTTGCATAAAACATGCATCTAATCGATTAACTAATACATCGTTGCACCTCTCTAGCTTCAGCCACTACACATAAAGTTGATCCCACTCAGCTCTACATGCAGAAGTTGCTCCAGGAGTGAGTCGTACCTGCGGCTGTGCGGCTCCTCTGGCGGCTCCGCTGCGGGGGGGCTCCGCTGCGGGGGGGCTCCGCTGCGGGGGGGGGGGCTCCGCTGCGGGGGGGCTCCGCTGCGGGGGGGGGGCTCCGCTGCGGGGGGGCTCTCTGATCCCGGGTCGGCTTCTGGCTCCTGAACTCAACACGACGCGTTTAGGTCTGTTCCTGCTGCTCCAGCTTCAGTCTGGATCCGAGCGGCGAACCCGCGGCCCGGCGGCTCCTCTTCATCATCATCATCATCATCATCACCTTCATCAGCCGCTCCGACCCGCAGCAGCCCACGCGGGGCCGCGCGGGGTCATGTCAGGGCGTGCGGGGCCAGTCAGCCGGATCGATCAGGTCCGCACCGCGCGCTGCGTGGATCACCCGCGTCTGCCTCCGCACACACACTCACACCAGCCGATACAGGAAATACGGCAGGAGGAGGAGGGAGGTGCACGCGCGCACACGCACAGACACGCACGCCCGCACGCGCAGATCGCGTCGCCCTCAGTGGTGCACACTCCCTCCGACTGGATACACACCACGAAACTAAACTACTGAGAATAACACAACCACTGGAGCAGCCATGATTAATCGATCAATCACCAACTATTCTGATAATCGATTCATGGATTAGAGTCATTTGAAGAAGACAATGTCTGATTCTCTGGTTCCTGCCTATTTATAGTAAGATGATGATCTCTGGGTAGTGGAACAAAACCTAAAGGACAAGGTTCAGATCATCAGTTTATTAAGAAACTAGAAAATAGTCAAACTTAAGAAGCTGGAACTAAAGACTTTGCACATTTTCCTCTTTAAAAAAAAAGACTCAAATTGATTATTAAACAGCGATTAATCGACAGTTATTTTTGTGTGTTGTCTTTATTACAGCCTGGACAGACGTTATTGGGGTTCAGAGCCTCTTCAGGAGAACTCAGGTTAAACTCATCACCTGTTTACTCCTTCATAACGAGATGAATCAGGAAGGCTGGATGCTCCAGCTGTGGTCCAGGTGTTGACTGTTTGAAGACCTTTGTGGTTTATATTGGCCTCATTTATTGTAAAGTTGTGTTTTATTAAACTGAACACTAGAAAAATGAGACTCTAGTGCTGTAATGCTGCAACCAACTGGTGTTTCACACGAGTGAAAACTACTGATTATTAGTTTGGTTCATTAAGTTAATTAAGTTCTCAGATAAAGAAATATAGTGAAGAAGCATCAACTGTATATATTCATGGGAAATACCTGAACTGTACTGAAGTATAGTACTATCTAGTAAATTACTTTTTTACTCTCCATGTTAGTTGCAGCCTTTTCACTCTTGACAGAATACAACGCTCATCACATTATAGCTGTTAATGATTTTAATTACTCGTTTATGCGATTCAAACTGATCATCAGAAACCGTTGGAGATTGATGTGATAGGTGGCAACTAATTGATTAATCGACTAATCGTTGCAGCCCTGGCGGTCACATGACGCTAACGCGGTGACGTGTTTCACATCGATGGTACAACATGCAGGTTTAAAACAGCGAGCGCCTCACTTCCTGTTGATGAGGACGGCGTCTGCACGCAGAGTTCCACCCTTATTTGTTCATCTGCTCCATCAGATATCAAATCACTCAGCTGCCGTGTGTGTGTGTGTGTGTGTGTGTGTGTGTGTGTAAACACATTTAGTGTGAGAACAGTGAGTTATTAGGAATTATCAGGAATGTACAGAATGCAGCGACCCTGCCAGGTCTGACATGTTTATATACGTGCTGTATATACACTGTGTGTGTGTGTGTGTGTGTGTGTGTGTGTGAGGGATGTTTTTAAACCTGTATTTATTCAGGGTGTATGGGGGGGGGGGGGGGGGGGGGGGGGGGGGGGGGGGGGGGGGGGGGGGCAGGGCCTGTATCTCAGTGTTTATTCACCAGGTCAACGTGCTGACAACACTTCTCACGGCCATTAACTCCACTTAGTTCACATCAGGACCAGCCTGGACCGCCTCCCACCACCACCTGACCCCCCCACAGGACCAACCACTACCTGACCCCCCCCCCACAGGACCAACCACCCCCCTGACCCCCCCACAGGACCAACCACCACCACAGGACCAACCACCACCCCCTGACCCCCCCACAGGACCAACCACCACCCCCTGACCCCCACAGGACCCACCACCACAGGACCAACCACCACCCCCTGACCCCCCCACAGGACCAACCACCACCCCCTGCCCCCACAGGACCAACCACCACCACCTGACCCCCCAACAGGACCAACCACTACCTGACCCCCCCACAGGACCAACCACCCCCTGACTCCCCACAGGACCAACCACCACTACCTGACTCCCCACAGGACCAACCACCACTACCTGACCCCCCAACAGGACCAACCACCCCCTGACTCCCCACAGGACCAACCACCACTACCTGACCCCCCCAACAGGACCAACCACTACCTGACCCCCCAACAGGACCAACCACCACTACCTGACCCCCCAACAGGACCAACCACTACCTGACCCCCCCCCACAGGACCAACCACCACCCCCTGACCCCCCAACAGACCAACCACTACCTGACTCCCCACAGGACCAACCACCACTACCTGACCCCCCACAGGACCAACCACCACCCCCTGACCCCCCAACAGGACCAACCACTACCTGACCCCCCCACAGGACCAACCACCACCCCCTGACCCCCCAACAGGACCAACCACTACCTGACCCCCCCACAGGACCAACCACCACCCCCTGACCCCCCAACAGGACCAACCACTACCTGCCCTCCCCACAGGACCAACCACCACTACCTGACCCCCCCACAGGACCAACCACTACCTGACCCCCCCACAGGACCAACCACTACCTGACCCCCCCACAGGACCAACCACCACCCCCTGACCCCCCCACAGGACCAACCACCACCTGACCCCCCCACAGGGTCTCACACCCTTTTTGAGTCAGTCTGGTTATTCTCTGGTTTCTTTATTCATCTATAATAATAAAAAAAAAGACATTTTAGGTTAATTAATGAACCAAACAATTTACCGATCAATCTTTTCAATAATCAATAGTGTAATCATCTATCAGAGTAGATGTTAGTTGCTTCTCCAGTGAATGTATTGTTGGTCTCTACAGGTTAACACAGCTACTGGATTAGAGAAATATATATTCTACTAATTACTGAGTTTATTTTTAGTAGAAAACGTCCATATTCTCTGCTCCAGTTTCTTTCTAACTCTGATTCTACGTTTCAGCTTTACAGCATTTAATGAACCAAACAACTCATCGATGATTAGTTGCAGCTCCAGGTTAATAATTACAACCACACACACACATTCTGGCTCCTGGACGTGAGTCCTGAAATATATTAATAAAAAATGTCAAATAAGTTTATATCTGAAATATTCTGGATATCGGTTGGACAGAACAATTGTTTGTTTTTTACTTCTTAATTAATAATTCAAGAAATCGATTATCTTTCAGAATGTGGAAGTTTCTCAGGTCTCAGAAGTGTTCACACCTGCAAACACTGACGGAAACCGTCCTACGATCTCCTGATTCCAGAAAGACTCCGTTCCCTGATCCCACAAATAAAAAATAAAGGAAAACATAATAAACTAAAGTAAAAAAAACAAATCTAAAAACTGATCTGTCACAGTTTCACGGTGATGAGATGAGTAAAAAAAGCTGAACACTCAGAGCGTTCCGTTCTGCCAGGTTTACTGACTGTTATCATTCCACACACACACACACACACACACACACACAGACACATCTGCTGATAGCAAACTGTTACCACGGAGACACAAAAATGTGCATGCACGAACACACACACACACACACACACACATACAAATTCTTAACCACACATGTGATTAAATGAAAAGCCAACAACAACACCAGGTGTGTGAGAGTGAAACGTGAAAAGTGTGATTTCTCACTCTCTCCTTTTGACCTTTGACCCCAAACGGCCACTCCAACCTTTTTTGGGGGGGGCAGTGACCCCTTTAAAATAAAGTAGGACCCCTGGTCGCGAGCATGTTTTACCAGTGAAGTTATTGATTATTGTCTTGATTCATCGGTTACAGCCCAAAACAAATACGCACGCACACACACACACACACACACACACACACACACATACAAATTCTTAACCACACATGTGATTAAATGAAAAGCCAACAACAACACCAGGTGTGTGAGAGTGAAACGTGAAAAGTGTGATTTCTCACTCTCTCCTTTTGACCTTTGACCCCAAACGGCCACTCCAACCTTTTTTGGGGGGGGCAGTGACCCCTTTAAAATAAAGTAGGACCCCTGGTCGCGAGCATGTTTTACCAGTGAAGTTATTGATTATTGTCTTGATTCATCGGTTACAGCCCAAAACAAATACGCACGCACGCACACACGCACACACACACACACACGTTCCACAGATGATCAAAATAATTGCTGCTTAATTTTCTGTTGATCAACTTATTGATTAATCGACTTTATATGAATAACTTTCAGAAGTTTGAGGAGAAAACGCAGAAGAAATAAAGGAAAAATTTTAAAAAAATGTATAGTGAAATGTAGCACTGCAGTGATTAGTTGGTTAATTGATTAGTCAATTAATGTTTGCAAAGAACTGTCACTCGTTTTTATAACGTTATGCAGTATGAACTAGAACCGTAATGATTAGTTGATTAATCAACTATTTTGATAATCAATTATTGATTTGAGGCGTCTTTAAGAAAATGGTTCCTGGTTTCTTTATTCTTATATAATAGTAAACTAATTATCTTAGTTTGTGGACTATTAGTCTAGACAGAAAAGGGCATTTTAGTTTCATTTCCAGCTTTGGGAACCTGATCAGTAATTGATAGATTAATCGTCTATAAGAACAATCGTTAGTCGTGTCATTTCCTGTGATTAATACAGTGGTCCAGCCCTGGGGTGGGAGCCGATGACCTGGATTAGGCCCCCCCTCTGTGACCCCCCTGCACCACCAACCATCACTTAGTTCCACAAACTGAAAAACGACGGAGCAGAGCGGGTGAATCACAGCGAACGGACGGCTTCAGAATGACAGAATGAAAGAGAAAGAAAAACACGAGCGCTGCTGTTTTTGGCTCAGCAATCAGACACTTAGAGGCTCGGAGACTTGGTAATGGCACAGATTAAATACGGGGGTCAGAGGTCAGACGGAGCCGTGGTAAACTATGTGTTCATGAGGACTCTGGAGACAGGACCATTACGGCTCTGTAAATCTGTCTAATCTCTGCTAACGATAAACTATGTTTGCGTGTGTTTTCTTTCTTTTGTCTTTTTTTAAGTTTTTACTCCACTCTCAGATCTGAGAGCAGCAAACTAACTGTGCAGCTGCCCCCCCCCCCAGGTGTCCTGGTTACAGACCTCGGCCGGTCTGACAAATAAAAAGCTTCACAAACAGAAGGTCTTGTGTTTTCTTACTCAGCGGTCGGGGGCAAAAATAGAAGAATACTCAATAATAACCACTTGACACGGCGTTCCTCCTCCGGCATCATCACCCTGACAAAGCAGCCGTTTGTCCTGGTGCTTCATCTGCCCTTTTTCAGCAGAAAACACAAGCGTGCATGGAGCAGGCACCAGGAACCAGACGTGTGCACAAACGGACGCACCAACGCACGCACAGGATTCTAGCTGCCGGCGGTGGGGGGGCGGACAGGCTGCCGGTTTGTTCTGCTGCTGTCCCAGTCAGGATACTGTGGCTTCACAGTTCAATAATGGGCAAAACTACTGAGAAAACGCAGAACGAATCAGAGTGAGTAAACTGTCAGTGACTCTCAGAACCTCCATCAATCCAGGAAACGGCTCCTGGATCCTTTAAACAGCTTCAACGTTCAGAAGATGAAACTATTATAGACTCCTGAGCTGGATCGAGTTCTGAAACAGCACAAGAAAATGTCATAACCGTTACTAGTAGTAACAGTTAGTGGTAACGGTACTACTAGAAACAGTTATCTGGTGTCAACGGTAACAGTTAGTGGTAACAGTTACTACACACACCAGGTAACCGTTACAACACACACCAGAAATCGTTACTACACACACCAGGTAACCGTTACAACACACACCAGGTAACCGTTACAACACACACCAGATAACATTACAACACACACCAGATATCATTACTACACAAACCAGATATCATTACTACACACACCAGGTAACCGTTACAACACACACCAGGTAACCGTTACAACACACACCAGGTAACCGTTACAACACACACCAGATAACATTACAACACACACCAAATATCATTACTACACAAACCAGATATCATTACTACACACACCAGGTAACCGTTACAACACACACCAGGTAACCGTTACAACACACACCAGGTAACCGTTACTACACACACCAGATAACATTACAACACACACCAGATATCATTACTACACAAACCAGATATCATTACTACACACACCAGGTAACCGTTACAACACATACCAGGTAACCGTTACAACACACACCAGGTAACCGTTACAACACATACCAGGTAACCGTTACAACACACACCAGGTAACCGTTACAACACACACCAGGTAACCGTTACAACACACACCAGATAACCGTTACTACACACACCAGATAACCGTTACTACACACACCAGATAACATTACTACACACACCAGATATCATTACTACACACACCAGATATCATTACTACACACACCAGATATCATTACTACACAAACCAGATATCATTACTACACAAACCAGATATCATTACTACACACACCAGATAACCGTTACTAGTAGTAACCGTTACTACACACACCAGATATCATTACTACACAAACCAGATATCATTACTACACAAACCAGATATCATTACTACACACACCAGATATCATTACTACACACACCAGATATCATTACTACACAAACCAGATATCATTACTACACACACCAGATATCATTACTACACACACCAGATATCATTACTACACAAACCAGATATCATTACTACACACACCAGATAACCGTTACTAGTAGTAACCGTTACTACACACACCAGATATCATTACTACACACACCAGATATCATTACTACACACACCAGATAACCGTTACTAGTAGTAACCGTTACTACACACACCAGATATCATTACTACACAAACCAGATATCATTACTACACACACCAGATAACCGTTACTAGTAGTAACCGTTACTACACAAACCAGATATCATTACTACACACACCAGATATCATTACTACACACACCAGATATCATTACTACACAAACCAGATATCATTACTACACACACCAGATAACCGTTACTAGTAGTAACCGTTACTACACACACCAGGTAACCGTTACTACACACACCAGATAACCGTTACTAGTAGTAACCGTTACTACACACACCAGGTAACCGTTACTACACACTAGGTAACCGTTACTACACAAACCAGATAAAGTTACTACACACACCAGATAACCGTTACTAGTAGTAACCGTTACTACACACAACAGGTAACCGTTACTAGTAACTGTAACTATGGTAACTTTAGTAACTTTAACGTCACCGGCTGCTTCTTCTCTGTTTAACGTTTGTGTTAAAGATGGCGGCCTAGCGGCTAACACCGTTAGCATCATATTCTATATATATATATATCATATATATTTACTACTGAGTTGATTCTGCTGATGTTTGTTCATTACAATAATATTTTAACTCATTATACTAGAAACTCCGTAAACTCACATTTTCTCCCTTTTGTTAACTTGAGTCAGTTCCGTTTCCATTGAAACTTCGCGCCAGTGCGTCACGTGACTTTATGCACGCGCACAGAAAATTATTAAAGTCACACTCTGTGATCGGGATACAGTTATCTAACTTCCACACAAAAATAATACTCTAATTTCTTCTCGGAAATGGGATTATCAACTTGTATGTTGTAAACATCTTAAAAAAACATCCAAAAAGCACCTAAAGTTAATCAATGGGCCAAAACCTTCAACACGATCTACAACAATAGAGTTTACAACGAATTAATGTTAGAAGATCAGGCGGAACAACAGCGCCCCCCAGTGGTCGGAGAGGAGCACTGCAGCATGGAGCTGGTTCATTACAGGTTAAACCAGGAGGATTAGTCTGTCAAATTACACACACACACACACACACACACACACACACACACACACACACACACACACACACACACACGGAATGTGGGAAATGGAATTCACTCTTTAACTAATCACCTCATCTACAAAAGATCGGTTTAAAACTGAATGTAATTTCAATTAAAATCATCTACTCGGATCAGATTCAATAAAGCTTTTATTTGTCTGCAAACCATGGTGTGTGTGGATAGTCTTACCTGCTTCCCGGCATGGAGCAGCTGGAACAGCTGAACTTTAATTCTTCTGAACTTTAATCACAAACGCTCCAGCTACAGACACTTTCTCATTCAGGATTGTTCAGATTTCCTCCTCTTTCAGTCTCTGTTTTCCATCAGATTGATTCTCAGGTTTGCTTCCTTCCCTTCCATCATCTCAGGTGTTTCTAGTTAACGTCATTTTCCATTAAAGGGCCAGTCTGCTGTTTTTTTTCTCGTTCCAATCTTTATCTCCTGTGCATATTTTTGCCTTCCTGCACTTTTCATTTTCACATTAATAATTGATTCATTTCAATTTCAAATTAATTCTTGCACAGTTTTTGTTCAAATTCAGAAAGACGCAGTCATATCTGTGGTTGTATTTTGTGCTGATGCATTATGACCAACTCATCCACATCCAGGAACTAGACAAATGAAATGAGTTTATCCTTTATTGCTTTCATTTCTACATTCATACATTTCCTTTTGTGTAAAAACATTTGTCTCCATTCTTTTCTGCCGTTTTTTTTACACATGCAGAAACACTCATTAAGTTTTCCTCCTTTCCACCTCCACTTCTTGTTCTCTTGCCAAACTTCCCTCCATTATTCCAGTTTTCCAGTTAAATTGCATTAATCTTATAGTTATTAGAGTAAATCTGAATCTCTTACATTTGCACAGAGAAGTTAATTATGTGCCTAAAATCAGAGTCTCCACCCTAAAAAGTTATAACCTCATTCAGTCTGTTATTTCATCGAAATATCTGCTACCATCTGAAAAAAAACACAATTGAGGCTTGAAAAACTTTGTGACTCACTACGATCAACAGAAGCTGAAACAAATGCTACAGAAAATAAAATAAGATCCAGCGGCAGCATAAAGGAGAAAAAATCAGAAACAAATAAAAAGCAACATAACGAAATAGGATTATTTACATTATAGGAAAAGTAAATACCTTAATAATTATAGTGTCAGTCAATGTAGTTCAAAAATAAGATAGAAAATATGACTTTAAATCATTATGTTAAGTCAGAAGTCAAAATAAAACAGCTGATCAAATATTTATAGCATCAACTTCCTTGTTTATATCTTATCACAACTCAGTCTTATGTAATGTTTAAATATACGTAGAAAAATGTGGATTAATCTTTCATCTTAATCCTCTGGTTCAAAACTTCCTAATAATCAGAGATGTTAAGATCCTGATCTGGAACATTTTATCCTAACTCACTGTTTTCAGAATCAGTGGATCAATAACTAATCACATTTAATGTAATCAGAATGATTGGATGGCTACACTAAGGTTAATGCCAGTTATCGGAATTGTTCAGACTCCTGAACACCACAGTTAGGTTAAGGAAGACTTAGGGAGAGCTTTAAAATATAATTATCTGTTTATCATTACTGTAATATAATTATGCTCTATATGTTCCGTGATCTCAGGAAAACAAGCTTCTCATGTCACGATGATAAAGGCATAGGACATGAATTCTCTTACTAAAACAAGACAGTATAACATTAACTTAAACAAGGAGAACAAGCAAAGTAAAATAATGCATAAGTAGTTTCCATGTGAGAGCAGAATTGGAGCCACAGGCTTGTTTTCTTCAGGTCATGATTCCACAGTTGAGAGAAATTTACACGTCTACTCTGACGTGATACATGAGACGTTTTCTTCAGTGCATTTAGACCAAGGCTTCAGGCCAGGAGTTAGTCCAGTCCAGCTTGCTGAGGCAGTGCGACACGTTCATGGACAGTTTCGAGCTCGGGGATCAGTAGGAGACTCAGCGTCTCGTCACGTCCGGCGATGTTTTTCTGTGATTTGAGGGCGACATTCCACTTCCTCCTGCATGCTGCATCAAGAAATGTGAACCAGGCTGGATCCTGAAACAGTTTCCGCTGACTCAGCAAACACCTCGTCGTCCTCCTCCTCCTCCTCCTCACCTTCTCCTTCCAAGATGGCGGTCATGGGGGCAGCGAAGAGGCGGCAGCGGGCGGCGAAGCGTCGGCTGGCCGAGCAGGGAGGGGTGAGGGAGCGAGGCCGCCCGGAGGAGGAGGAGGAGGAGGAGAGGAAGAAGACGGGGGAGGAGGAGGTGAAGACCAGCTGGTTGTGCGTCAGTCCCAACATCAGAGAGAAGTTCTGGCCGCACACAGACGTGGGAGAGACTGGAACATCCAGAGTCCGGTGGTTGCTGACGTCATGTGGCTCCACGTCATGGGATGAACTCGTGGGGTTGATTCCTTCTTGCTCTGGCGGCAGCGGCGAATGCTTTGTTGTGTTTGCTACACGAAGCCGCTCGACAGCCGAGATCCGGGAGGACAGATCAGACCGACTGCCCTTCCTCAACAAGAGAGCCTTGAAGCTCTCGCTTCTCGTCGACCTTTGACCTCTGGCGGGGGGAGGCCGTGTTGAGCAGGGCTGGGGGTCAGTCGGGGTCACGGTAGGAGAAGAGGAGGAGGAGGAGGAGGAAGAATCTGAATCTTTTCTTCCGAGCATCTTCCGTTTTGATCTGAAGGAAAACAGACAGAAAACAAGCTTGTCACGTTCTCCTTCTACGGAATTTTGTTGAGATGTTTAATTTTTAGATTCAACCTGAGCAGCTTACCTTCATACATCAGACAACAATTCTACTGTACAAAACATCTCAACTAAGTCACAGAGCGAGGGAAAAGACACAAGGAACCAAGATGATTCCATGTTAGGGGAAAAAAGGGACAAAAGGGGGCGGGTCTGTTGCTAGGTATGAAGGAGGGGGAGGTGAACGGTGGTTATAAACCTACACAGGTTCGGGGTCTAAACTCCATCTAATACACGTGTCACAGCTTTACCTGCACCAAAGCCCTATCAGGCCATTCATGCCGTGCCTTCCCATACTGTACTGCTCCACAGAGGCAGAGGGAGGAATTAAGCAGACATGTGAGATTGTTGTTGACAGTTTCTTTAGTAACAGTGTTCGAATGTGTGCTTGTTGGTTCCAACCTGTGGATGATGGCGAACAGATCCTCTGTGGTCCGTTGTCGACTGGAGACGAACATCTGATCCGCCGAAACGCTGATGAACAGATCAGCTGTAAAGAATTAAAACACATGTGAAGTGTTGTTCCAACAATGAGAGTATTTGTCTGTTGTACCTATTGTTAGTTTTGACCAGAAGTCATGAATTCGAGGGCAGAATATATTATAAACTACTAATAGTCTAAGATGTACAATCTAGAAAGGCACTGAGAGGCCATTCAGTCCTCCATAAAGCAGTCAAGCTATGCAGGTACAAGATTTCACCACCAGGTGGCTCCACACGGTGAGTGTTTGAAGGTGCATTTACTGAATTGTTACCAAACAAGGGGACATTTTGCAGCCCCACAGTCCACTGACACACTGGCCAAAAATCAGTCCAATCAGCAGAACATGGATTATAAATGAAAATAAATGGAAAAAATTCAAGCCGAAAAAAAACTAAACTGTTGAACCCCACCTACCATCTGGAGGCCTTGCTGCATCCTTCACTTCCTCCCTCCTCCTGTGTGCTCTATCACTGCTCCTCTCCTCCACTTCTTCCTCCCCTGGTTCCTGTATTAGGAGGTCTGGGAGTGCCAGCAGGCTGTCAATGGACAGCGCACTGCTGAGAGAGAACCTGCTCTGACCAATCGGAGTGCAGGAGCTTTCGGAGTCGCTGGTGTCGTGATCAAAAACCTTCGTCATTTGCACCTGCTGATCCGTTTGCATTGTTCTCTGTTTCTCAACATCTCGCTCATCCCCGCTCGAGGATGAAGAGGACGATGAAGATGATGATGAAGAAGGGCAAGGCTCCATAGTTGATGACATCATCAGCAGTTGCCTGCCCGCCCTCCTTTTCCTCCTCCTTCTTGTTTTGTCATTTTTTGTTGTGGTGGATGACATCATCATTGTCTTTACTACTGTCTCCCTCTCATCTATCTCTTCAGCCAGTGATGACCTCATCATCATTTGGGTGATCCCTGTCCGGCGGGTGGGACCTCCTTGGTTTTCTAAGATACTCATACTTCCATTGATTGATGGACAAATGGGTCCTTTGGTATTCCAGGTTGGATTCATACCCATGATACCACAGTTTCCATAGATACCCATAGTCCCAATGACACTACTAGTGTTCATGGTGTCCCAAGTTCCTGAGGTACCACGGTTCTCTAGGGTACCCATGTTCCCAATGGAAGTGTCCCCAACCTTTATGGTACCCATGGTCCCAATTAAAGTGTCTCTCACCTCTCTGGTACCATTGGTCCCATTGGAAGTGTTCCTAACCCTTGTGGTACCCATGGTCTGATTGAAAGTGTCTCCAGCCTCTGTGGTATTCATTGTCCCATCGTAATTGTCTCTAGCCTGTGTGATACCAATGGGTCCATTGAAAGAAGTCGCCATGGTCCCATTTAAAGTGGTGTCCATGACCTCTGAAGTGCCACTGTTCCCTGTGGTACTCTGTGTCCGTGATACCACAGTGTTTCCCAGAGTGCCTTTGAGTGCATCCCCTGTATCTCTAGTAACCAACTGTGGTTTGGTACTTCTGCGTGAAGTCGATGCAATTTCTGGCTTTTTGTGCAAAATCGGTGGCTTCTGCCTCTGAGGGGAGCAAGCAAGTGAGTGTGTGCTGATGTCAACAGGTGTTGTGTGTGTCGGCAAAGAAGCAACATTCATTGAATGTGCAGGTAAAGTTGTATGTGTCACTAACTTACTAGGAACTGCAGTTTCGTCATCAGTGGGGCATGTCATGTGCTTTGGCAAAGGTTTACTATTAGTCAAATGTGTGCAGGAGGAATCAGTGGGGGGGCTTGATTGGCTGGTGAGCCCAGGAGAATGCACTTTGATTTGTCCACTTCTCTTACAACCATCTGGTGCACATCTGGCCTCCAAAGATACCAAAAGGTCCAGACCACAAAGATCAGGCTTCTTTGGTAGCATCAGCTTTTCTGGGGAGTGGAGCCTCCTTGGACTACCTGGCTCAAAAACACTATTATGTTGCTTTAGGTCACTGTGCTTTTTAAATTCTCCACTGGCTGCACTGTGATTCCACATGTCTGAATTTTTGTTATTATTGCTCTCTGAGAGTGGTGTTCTGCTTTGGCTGTGAGGTTCATTTAGCTCAGGTTGTTGGGTAATTGTGTTGATGTGTTCTTTGACAGAATCATTAGACATTTTATCGCAGGTAGTATCAGCCCTGGAGACATGATTGTTCGCCAGTGTAGAACTAATGTCTGAATCTTCCTTCTCCTCTTCATTGTACTGAATTTCATTGGTCGGGTGAGGCCCAGAGCTTCTCTGGTTATATGGAAAGGTTGACTCATCTTTGAGCATCTTCACTTCACTTTTTGTCAACTTGTAGTAATCAAGATCTGACTTGAGTTCATGTTGATTTGCACCAGTGTTGGCAGGGCTACGAGGGGCAGTATTACCCAATAAAGCACTTGATATTTTAGCTTCATTGATGCCTTGCTCACAGATCACATTTTGTGATTCAGTTCCAGGTAGCTTCACATCTGAGTTGCCCAGGACATTGAGATCAGCAACTTTGCTCAGTATATCATGATTAGAGAGCAGGGATTCCTGGTTCTTGATGGAGCGAAGTTTGACACCCTGCAAAGCCTGTGCAGTAACCAGGGGGTAGGGGGGCTTGAACACTTTAACACAGTGGTTAAGAGACTTGGAAAGACCTGGTGGGGGAAGCAGAGTGGAAGGGGATGTGGGGAGTAGAAGCGCAGGAGGAGGTGAAATTGGGGGTGAATGAAGATCAGTGAGTGGCAATTCTGGGAGTTCTGATGGTGGAGGAGATGGAGGAGGAGGGGGGAAGTTGGTTAATGATGATGTACTTGATGTCAGAGCATGATGAGAGGTCTGCCTTACAGCGTAGGAGTAGGGAGGAGGAGGAGGCCGGGAGAAGGGAGGAAGACAAGGGGGAGAAGGGAGGGATGAAGGTGGGAGCGGTGGAGGAGGAGGAGGAGGGGGAGGTGGAGGAGATGAAGGGGGAGGAGGGGGGGGAGCAACAGAGAGTTCATTGAATGAAGAAGGAGCAGATGACTCACATAAGGGGGAGCAGAAGACAGGAGGCAAAGGAGAGGAACATTCAGGTAGAGGAGGAGGAGGGGGAGGTGGAAGTGGAGCAAGCATTAGAGGATGCCTAGCAGAGGACTCCGAGGAAGTGCAGGAGGAGAGGGAGGAGGTGGACGAAAAGGAAGAGGAGAGGGAGGATTTCAGTGATGACTTCCTCTCTGGCACTGGTGGCTTTGGCCTCCCTTCACCCCGAGTCCTCGTCCTGGCCAGGGAGGAGGGCGAGCGTAAAGAGGGGCAAGTCGGGGGGAGGGAGAAGGCTCCGGGGCTTGCCACAAGAGGGGAAGAGGGGCTGAGGGGGGATGAAATGGGTGTGCCGGGGGTTGGGGTGTTGGACTGGCTGGAGTAACCGCTAGAAGGTGAAGCGAGGCGTTGCAGCCCAGCCACAGAAGCAGCAGCTGGTTGGGGGTTGAGGGTAAATGTCAGCCCCTCCTCTTCTGAGCCTGGAGACACAGGGGTGAAGATGTGGTCTTGAGAGCAGCCGGGGCTTGGTGGTGGGTCCTCAGATGAAGGAGACTCAACGGGGGTTGCCACTTGGCAGTCTGAATTTAAGGGTTCAAATGTTGTGACCGTGCCGCAGTTGAAACCACTCTGGCGTCTTTTGGTGATGCTACGGGGCACCCAGGGGTCGTGGAAGGTCTGGGGCGATGATGTGGGTGTTTGCGGAGTGCTTCGTTCTAGGCGGGGGCTGGAACAGGACCGAGAGGACTTGCTACGCCCCGGCCGGCGTCTAAGAGAGTCGGACCGCAGTGGTGGAGGAGGCGGACACTTGGGCTTTCGGAGGGAGATGCTGCGAGAGCTGGATGAGGAGGTACTGGACTTCCTGCTGTTTTGATTAAGTGAGTAAGAGGAGGTCATTTCCTCTGAGCACAAGGAGTTACAGTCAATTTGAGAGGGGGTAGAGCGACCGGAAGATATCAGTGGATCACAGCCCCAACCCTCCCCAGAAAGAGAACTTATCTCCCGACTGATGCTGGTCCAGTCGCCCCCGGTCTGGCTGCTGTGGACACTCGAGCTGGGAGAGACGGACTGAAAGCTCCATCTTTCTTCATCAAAGGAGCATTGGGAGTCTTGCTGGGTGGCAGGCTGGTTTTGCAGTGCTTGGTAGCTAAACTGAGTATCTGAATCTGCAATGGAGGTGGAGGAGTGGTAGTGGGCAGAGGAAGAGAAGCTTTGAGGGTGAGCAGCCTCGCTCCGTGGCTGATGGCTGGGGTAAGACCACTCTGACTGCAGGGCTCGGCCCGGGGTGCCGGGAAGGGAGGAGGTGACAGGGGAGGAAGGACAAGAAGAGGAGGATGGGGACTTGGGAATGACTCTGGAGGTAGGGTCAAAGGGCAACAGAGGCTGGAGGTCACTGGGGAAGTCTGGCAGATCCTGGCAGCAGCACAAGGAGGCGCTGAGCGTCGCGTATGAGGCGCTGGTACAGCTGGCCTCCAAGTTAAGGGAGGAGTTGGTGGCCAGGCGAGGGATGCTGTGGACCTCTGAGCAGGAGTCCTGACAGGGGTCAACACATGGAGAGGAGGTCAGTGAGGCCATGAGGCTGGACATCCCTTCTCCTCTCGGAGCTCGGATCCTCCTCGCGAATGTCTTCTCCAGACTTTTCCTCACTCGCTCCTCCTCCTCCTCCTCCGTGGTCTTCTGTTGGATGGAGGCACAGGAGGAGGAGGCATGTCGGCCAACAATGGAGAACTGATCAGGACTAGAAACCAAAGGTAGGTCTAGAGGAAACAACGGAACAAAAGAAACACTTTGAGACCTGAAACATAATGTTTTCATCAATTGATTGGGAAACGAGCAGACAAGGTTTGTACCCAATTTCTGGGAGGCATCTTCACGTATCCCAGTGACCGTCTTGCGGCGGGTCAGAGTATGGGTCCGCCGGGACAACGAGTCAGTGTTGGAAGCCACTTTTCGAAGACTAGCCTGACGATCAAAACTTTCACCTGATACAACAAACAAAGTTAAAATCCCTCTTAGAGAATGATTTTGTGACGTAATTAATACATTAGAATTGGCATTAAAACAATAGATGATCTGATCCCAGACCTGTCACATTGATCGGGACGATATCAGCTCCGACCGCCTCAGCCTGCCGCCTCATCTTCTCCTCGGGCGTCGGAAGCCGGGGGGTGGGCTCTGTCTCTGATGTTGGCTCATAGGCGGGGGCAAAGACGTCCCAACACGAGGGGACATGGACAGGGTTCAGGACCAGTGGGGTCATAGGTCGTGTGCTCAAGAACAACCTTTCATCTTCTTCCGAGGAAACTGAGGACTAAACAAAACACACACACTAACTCAGACTTTGTTAGTATTTTTTAGACCAAAGAGTCTACTCATGTGTTTTACCCTCATTATATAGGTTTAACTGCCATCTATTTAAACTGAGCCTGATGGAGGCAACTCTGTAGAGTCAATATGGTTTTACTTCAATACAGTCAGGTTAAACTGCAGTAGTCAAATTTAAGACCAATATGGTGTTGTTAACATGGCACAATCATATGTAACCCAATGAATATAATCCCAGTTGAGGGGAACATATTTTAATTGAAATACTTTACATTTTTCCTGGTAGAGACTGGTTTTGCCCAAATCTAGTTTAATCCCATTAGCATCCCATGGAATATGACTGGGTTGAGTTTTTGACTTTAACCCCAGTTTATTTTAAGTGGACCTTAGTTAGACCCTGCACAGTCTGGTTTAACCTGTTAAGTTCATACCCCAGATAAATCAAGTTTAACATTGTACAGCAACATTAGCACCATAAAGTCACATTTAACACCATCTAAATCTCATCTAGCTAGATTAAAACTAGGGTGACACCAGTAGAATCTAGTCTAGTGTGGTCTAGTGACGCCTGGTTGGTGGAACTGTGATTCTACTGTGGATCCTTCTAATCTAGTCTACTTCAGTCTAGTCAGATCCATGTTTACCTTTCTCCTCCAAAATGAAAACCTGAAACAAACCGAAAAGCAAGAACGAGAGAGAAAGTCCAAGAACCTGGACCTCTGAGAAGAAAAGGGGGATAAAAAGGTGGCGAAAAAAAGACAAGAAAATCAATGACCATGAAAAAATACAAAGGAGCTGACATGACTGTGTCAGTACTTCAGTTTGACCAGAGAGTGGCAGTAAAATAAAGTTTCTGCAGAAGAGAAACATGAAGCATGATATTTTATGTTGTAAAGTGTCTGACAATCTATGAAGGGGATACCTTTATTTTGAAAGGACAGGTGTGCAGCAGTATTGATTAAAAGACGATATCTGATAATTAATATCAACAATCTAACGACAATATTTCTGATGTTCTGTTGTTGTGATGATCTGTTATTCATTTATTTCAACCCACTCGTCTTTTCTTTTCTCATGCAGCATGTTCATACTCATTAATATTCATGTTTTAACATGACGTGTCACTGACCATCTTCCTGCTCTTGTCCTTCCACCTGCGGCGTGTGCTGCCCTCTGATTGGTTGAGGCTGGAGGACAGAGAGGAGGCGGGGCTTGGAGTGCGGCGCCGGGAGGTGGCGGATCCGCGGTAGCCATACTGAGTCAGCACATCACATGCTACACACACACACACACACACACACACACACACACACACATAGGAGACAGTTCAAAAGCGAGATGAGACCCTGACAACATCAATAGAACCAATAACTAATAATCAATCAAATATAACAAATAGAGAATGACAGATAATCAATGAGCTCCGCAAATGTTTGATTATTTTAGAATATCTATATCCTGTTATTTAGTTTAATTAAACCAAATAAATAGAATCTGATCCCTCCTAATCAATCAATCAATCATGCATGAATTGAGGTTTAAATGACATAAAAGGAGCATCTTTATCTCATCTTTGTCTGAATTGGGGGGAGGAGGGGGGCATGCAGCACTGCAGCTGCTGTGATGCAGTGTGTGTGTGTGTGTGTGTGTGTGTGTGTGTGTACTGCAGCTCTCTTCATTCAGCTCTCAGCATCCTCTACATTTATTATTATGTTATTATACCAATTGACTGAATCTACAGCTGATGTATTTCTGATGTTTCTGCCTCATCAGCTTCAAACGCGTCGTATAATGTCTGAAATCAGTTTTTTTGCAGCAGCAGCAACGTGGCAAACGTCCAGGCCGTCGTTTCTGATGCAGTTACAGTCATAAACAACTTGACGGTCGACTCTTCTTCAGACTCCGCGTTGCAGTGGAGAAGAAAACACACATACTCCTCGTCTGAAGGATTCCACACGGCGGTGTGATATGTCCACATTGTGCTTCTATAGGTTTTATGACAGAATGAAACCAACCACTTCACCTCCAATACTTTCAGCACATTTTGATGCTATTGTATGTATATGGTGTTTCTGTTTGTGTGTGTGTGTGTGTGTGTCAGGTCAGTGGGTA
>JAYKQN010000043.1:930000-972500 GCA_036785175.1 Eupleurogrammus muticus
AACATTGTTTTAAAGTCTCAGATTCTGGTTCCTGGTTTTGTTCCTGACTGGACCAGATGAGACTCTGAGTTCTCTGAGTGTTTTTTGTGTTTCGATTACTAAAGTCTGGTCCTTGCTTCTATTTCTGGTTTCAGCTGCTTTTAGGTTCCAAACGATCTGAGTGGTTCCTTTAATGTGATGTCACCAGCTGCTGGACATCAATTGGCCAGAGATTTACGTCACAGGACGAATCACGATGAGAGACGACCAGAAACCCACCATCTTCACCTCTTAACTTCTAGATCTTCTCAAAACTTTAAATTTACAAAAAATGGTTGATTTTATAGACTTGAAATGTTTTGGGGGATTTTCCATGAGAAATGCAGATAAATGAGTTTTTTACGATAATAAAACACCAGCGACTGATAATTGGATAAATCTGGAACCAACTTGACCACGTCCACGTTAATTCTACATGGAAACACAAAAAAGCCTCAAAAAGTAGAACTCACCTCCGTTAAAGTACTGAAACACAGACATAAACTACCCAAAATTCCTAGCAGTACCTCTGTGTAAAAGGGGCGTGGTCTGTGTGGCGTCCCGCCCAGAGCTCCTCCCCCAGCGCCGTCTGAAGAACCTGGGTTTGCGCCTCCTGCTGGGCTCGTAGCGGTACTGCGGCGGCACCTCCGGCTCCCTGAAGGGGGGCGGGGCGTTGAAGGGGGCGGAGCTGGCGTAGCCAGGGCGGGGCTCCGGGTACGGAGGGCACAGGCTCGTAGGCCGCCGCTGGTTGAGGGCGGGGCGAGGCAGCTGGAGGGGTGGGGCCTGGGGAGGAGGTTTCCCAGGGGCCTCGGGGGCAAGGAAAAGTTTCCCGTGAGCCTCTGGGGCGAGGGAGGGGTGGATGTGGGGTCGCGGCGGGAGGTGCTGGGGGCGGTACCACAGGACGTTGCCTGGATACTGAGGCTGAGGTGGGAGGGGCTTCCTGTCACCCGTCCTGCGAGTTTGCTCCGCGTTGATCCTGCAGATGGCGTCCTGGCGCTGGTGGATCTTGGCGCTGAGCAGGCGGCGCCGCAGGCTGCCCCCCGTCTTCGGCTGCAGGGCGGCCATCTTGCGCGGGAGGAGCTCGTCCTGATCGTCGTCGGGGGCCATGTTCCAGCAGCCGGAAGTCACGCCGGGACCCAGCGCCTCACCCCCCAGACACTCCACGTAGGAAATCATCCTGATTGGCTGTTTGATGCCTGGCTCCGCCCACGGGACAAATCACCGTTGGAGCACGCGCCCAAAACCCATTAATATCTGGATCTTTTCACAATAAAAGACCCAGAGAATTTCCAAGCCTTCATTAGAAAAGTTCAAATAAACAGCGCCACCAATGGAATTTAGCAAAGGACTTCACAATAAAAGCCCAAAGCTTACTAGTACATCAAAATAAAATCCTTCAGTCCTTTAAACACTCCGGCTCCGGCTCAGAAATCCTTCAAAATAAAACTCCATGTACGTATGATGTCTCAGTCTAAATTCTTACAATTTTGACACAGAAAAATCTCAAATATTTCACAATAAAAGCCTTTAGATTTGGCTAAATATTGAAATATCGCTTTAGAAGTTTCTAGCCAGCCACAAATAGAACTTTCAGCATCCTAATGTGATGTCTTCTTATTCCTTCAGAATAAAATATAGTCCTTTGAAAACAAAGCGAGTGAATCCTCAACGTCCAACAGCGATTTTTACTCTGAAACCTTCAGAACAGAAACGTGACGTTTGCTCAGCGTTGAATGAGCTGCTCGGTTTCAGCTCGTCTCTCTGCCTCTAATCTACTAACAGGGATTATCCAGGTCTGCAGATGGCCTGGGATGGACAGGTATTTACCTCACACACACACACACACACACACACACACACAATGTGTGGTACTGTATCACTGTGTCAAACTGTGTAATTCTACACCAGGAGGTCGTCATCCAACAAGAACCTTTTTCACGACTTCACCGTCAATCTGAAGTCGACCTTTGGACCTTGAACACACCTCAATCTGATCCTGACGTGACCTCTGACCCCAGAGCCACGCAAGTGTCTTCACTGTTTAACAAAAGCACAAAAAGTGTGTCAATTACATTCACATTAATCACCAACTATTTTCATAATCAATCAATTTGAGTCATTTTTTAATGATAAAATGTCCAGATTCTCTGGTTCCAGCTTCTGTTCTCTGATTATTTCCTGGTTTCTTTATTCTTCTATAACAGTAAACTGATGATCTTTGGGTTGTGGACTGTTGGTCTGGACGGTTAGGGTTAGGGTTTGACCTGCAGATCCTTTCAAAACTTGAGTGTTGAGGATCCTGATCTCATCTTTAACTTTTAAACACTTGAGACAAGTTAAATCCCAGTTCATTCAGTTCAAAAACATATTTATTGCCTTAATTGCTAATAATCTAGAGATTAATGACTACTGAAGTAGTTGGTGGTTCTGTTTAATCACTGTTACAGATCATCTAAACAGCAGCAATGATAAAACTGAATAAGAACAAGAGGAGAAAACTTTCTGCATGAGGCCCAGTGTGATTTAACAGCTTTAACACGTTCAGCTCTGCAGGGAAACTGTGAGGTAACGTGATGCTCAGAGAAATAAGTTCACATGGAAACTGAATGTTGTCCTGACTCCGTCGCTGTGGTGGAGCAAAGCTTCACTTTCTGCATTTCTGCAGCTGTCGCCTCCATCAGGGGAAAAACTCTTCAGAAAACGCAACAAGCTGAAGCTGGAGCTACATGCAGCGTGTGTGTGTTTTACAGGAGCAGAACAGCTGTGTTTTTGAAGCTGAATGGGATGTTTCAGCCTGCCTCAACAGGCCAACGACAACTACTGACACACACACACACACACGTTCATACCTTTCTATCCTTGTGAGGACCTGTGCACATAAAACACATACATTTTTCCATCATTTTTTGCTGTAAAAATGCAAAAACCAAACCGAGCATGAAGCTGTAACGTTGCCCGTCCTCACAACACCTGAACACCTGCAACCTCTGACCTCCCAGAACGTCCAGGCTAATCTCAGCCCCGAAGCATCGAGCAGCAGAACTACTGCAAACAGGGGGTAATGACCACCGTAACCATGGCAACAGCCGGACTGCAGCAGCTGTCATCTGGAAAATACCGCCCAGGCCGATCTAATCAACGCCTGCTCCACGTTAACCCCGTCAGTCCTATCTCCTGTTGAGGGGAAGTCTGCACACAAACCGATCACCGATCACCGATCAATAACTTCTTGCTTGAACTATAGAGACAAATTGTTTCTGGTGTAAAATGTAAATAATAAATAAAGTTTTTCTATAGAAGAGTCATAATGAATCTTAATAGAATGAGTGAATATTTCTGATGATTCTGAACACAGATCTGAAGTTTTCATCTTTTCACTTCATCTCAATTTATTTATTCGTTTTTTTCCACTCAGGTGACAAACTCTAAATGCAAATACCTCAAGAAATAAACTATTTTATATAAATAAATCAGCTTTGACTGAGTCTGTTAAGTGTTTATCAGCTTTTATCTCCATGTTTTTGTAAAAATGTAGTGAGAATCTGAACTCAAACCTGGTTGCAGTTTTCCATGTTAAACATCACTCACTGTGTTAAGTACAGGAACATTTTATTTAGAAGTTTACATGTGTTTCCTGGGACAGATACCTGAGCTCATGCAGCGTTTCTGCAGAGTTGGTTCCTCTGCTGATACTCAACAGTTGTGGAGGAAGAAGTTTGATCTGGGACTGACGGGGTTAATCAGCTCTCTCCACTTCTTTTCCTGCTGCCAACCTCAGACTCCTGCAGCACACACACTGCAGAAAGGTTATGGAGATAACAGTGTGTGTGTGTGTGTGTGTGTGTGTGTGTGTGTACAGTCCTGACAGCCAGCGGACAAAATGACCTACATCTGCACACACACACACACACACACACACACACACGCACACAGCTGCTGTAGTCTTTAGAGTTTTTGGCAAGAAACATGCAACACACACACACACACACACACACACACACACACACACACATACACACACATGCAATATAAATGCAAACACACACACACACACACACACACACACACACTCTTTGTTCTGCAATATTCTAAACGTCTTCATTTGTTCTCTCTCACCTTTTAAGCAGAGCATGTCGTCCTCGCTCGCCTGCAGCCGCTCAGCGTGTGTGTGTATGTGTGTGTGTGTGTGTGAAAGTGAATCTCAGCTAACAAAGACTGAAGGAAAACACAAGTTCAAACACACTCAGATTCCTCTCTCTCTCCCTCTCTGTCTCTCTCTCTCCCTCTCCCTACCAAAATAAAAGCCCCCTGCATCCTCCTGCTCTAACCACTCCCCCACATCGCTGCAGACCAGCTGACCTCTGACCCCAACACGCTTCAGTCCTCCTTTTTGCTCCAATTCTGAAGCAAAATGTCCACACAAAAAAAGATGAACATGTGCTAAAACTGCTTCACAGGACACTTATTCTGCACATTTTCAGATGTGTAATAAAATCCTGAGACTCTTTATAGAATCTTCACAAATACTCAAGTCAAATGTCTTAAGTAAAAGTACAGTATTATGAAAATGTATTATAGTATTAAAGATAAAAATACTCATTATGCAGACTGTTATTTTATTCACTAAATACATGTAAGAGCATTTTACTATGTTAGTTTATCAATGTGGAACTGATTTAAGATACTTAGATACTTAGATTAAGTATTTAAATCATTGACTTAAGTACATGCAGCAAGACTTTTATACAATATATGAAATACAAAAGTGCCATATACGTCATATAATATAGATGATAGAATATAGAAAAGTGTGAATAATATTCCATCGGCTCTGCTCAACCTTAGAAACTCATCCTAAACGTAATGTTTGTTTAGTCTCACATTAAAGTTTTTAATTTGTTAAAATCTAAAAGCTTCAGCCTCTAAGGAGCAGGATCCTGGATGTTTAGTGGTTTAATAATAAAATCCTCAGACGAGTCTTGTAAAACTTTAATGTGATAAATGTTTTTTGCTTTTATGAGCATCGCTGAGAGAAACGGTTACCAGGCAACCGAGCAGCCAATCCGACGGCTGCCAGGGAGCAAAAGGTCAATCTAAGAGATGATGTCATACCGGAGCTGCTGGGAAATGTAGTTGCCTCCTCCATAGGAACCCGCTTCTCTGGACGGAAATAGCTTCATTAATCACCTTAGTGAGTCCTAGGCACACACACACACACACACACACACACACACAATAACCCAGTTACTCAGCTTCCAGCTTCACTATGGAACCTTATTGATGACAGAAGATCAGAGTGAACTAAAAAACATTCCTGTGAGCTGAAATGTAAACTCACTTTCACTCCATATTTTTGTTTATATGACAAATAAACTTAAAAACACACATATATGCATGGTCTTCGCATGCGTATCTAAAGCCTCTGACTCATTTATCTTCCTCATTGATTCCTCCATGGATTTTTAATCTCTCTCTAAACCAGGGGTGTCCAATCCTGGTCCTCGAGGGCCACTGTGGATGCAGGTTTTCGTTCCAACCAGGCCTTAACACACCTGATTCTACTAATTAACCACTTCCTAAGGACCTTCGTTAGCAGAATCAGGTGTGTTAAGGCCTGGTTGGAACGAAAACCTGCACCCACAGTGGCCCTCCAGGACCAGGATTGGACACCCCTGCTCTAAACAGTCCTATCACCTACTAGTGTGATGACACAATTCTCTGTTTGGTTAAGTTGTGTGTTAAAATAATACAATCTAATTTCACAGATAAATCAACCAGGAGATTCATAAGCCTGAATCCTTTGTACTTTAATAAGGATAAAAACAGAATTTGATCCAAACATTACGCTCATCACTGAAGCCTTTCAGATATAATATATATTCTACTAGTTGAAATGAGATCTCGCGATACTTCCAGCTACGAAGCGAACTGAGCGATCTGATTGGCTGAGGAGGTAAATAAGGAAGTGCGCTGCGGTGCTAGACGTTTGCTGCTCGTATAATTAATTTTCTATTCTCCATCATTTCGGATCGAGAACAGCTTTATTTCTGATAAACGCAACCGGCGCGACCGCAGGTGCGTGAGAACGCGGTAAAACGGAGAATTAGCCGTTAGCTACGTTAACGGTACTGAAGCGGATCAGATAGCGACGTTTAACCATAAATTAACGCACTCACGTGTCTCCTGGCTTTTTGTTTCTAACAAATACAGAAATACAAACATACTCATGTGATATTTAACCTTTTATCCACCTTAAAATGTGAGCTGATGATTATTGAAGAGCTGTAATGATTAATCGATTAAGTTGAGACGTAATATCTGATCAATAATTAGCTAAAGATGAAAGTTTAAGTTAAATTAATTAAATTTGAGCCATTTTTAAATTGCAAACGTCAAAATTCTCTGGTTCCTTTCTACCATTATTTTATGAACCAAACACAATGGTGTTATCGTATGAAAGGATGTTTTGTTTAATAAACGACAAACAAGCAACAAGAAATGTCCATTTTAACAATCTGCAAATTAAGACTAATTTATAATGAAAATATCAATATTTGCAGCCTGATGGTTATTTTTCAACAGTCCTGACAATGTCATGTTTAATCAGAAAAACTTGGGATCAGATAGTTTAACTATTAAAAGTTAATTACAAACACGTTAACTAGTTTTATAGGTGGATTGAATATTTAAAACACATCATTCTTTTCAGTTACACCATTTGACATTTCCTGTTAGTGATTGCACAACAACATGAACACAGAATGGACATTGTGAGAGCTGATGAATGCTTCTGCAAACTGTACTGATTTATCTCTGAGCTCTGGTGTTTAAAGGGTTAAAACATGAACATGTTGCATGATGAATCAGATGGACTCCAGCTGCTGTTTAAACATCTGTCTCCATCCATCCGGTTGGTTCCCAGGCAGCGTCCATGTCCGTCCTCGTTCCCACTCGCGGTGAAGCGGGCGGCAGCGTGGCGGCCCACCTCCAGTGCCCCGCCTGCGGCCACTTCTCCAAGAGCCACGCCCACCAGCTGTCGCATGTGGCCGCCGCCCACCCCGCCCTCCTGGACGACGTGGTGGTCGGTCGCCTCGGCAACATCCTGACGTACCAGAGCACGGCTCGGCTGTTCCACTGCTCCGGATGCTTCTTCACCAGCAAGGACTTCACCAAGCTGTACAAGCACGTCATCTGCAGGCACTGCGTGGACGAGAAGGAGGGGGGCGGGGCCGAGGAGGAGGGAGGCGGCGGCGAGGAGAAGGAGGAGGAGGAGGGGGGAGGGAAAGACTCTCTGACGACGAAGAGGAGCAGCGAGGATGAGGAGAAGGAGGAGGAGGGAGGGAAAGACTCTCTGACGACGAAGAGGAGCAGCGAGGATGAGGAGAAGGAGGAGGAGGGAGGGAAACACTCTCTGACGATGAAGAGGAGCAGCGAGGATGAGGAGGAGGAGGAGGGGGGCGTGTCCGTCAAACCGGACGGCGTACACGGCGAGGACAGCGCGCTGATGTTCGACCGCGCCGGCTACCACTGCCTGATCTGCGGCTGGAAGAACAGGATGAAGGTGCTGAGCATCAACCACGTGATGCGGAAGCACGACATCCCCCGGGCGTACGCAGCCCAGGCCATCAAACGGGACGCCGCAACCGCGAGCGGCGCGGAGGACGACGACGTGGCCGGGCTGAGCGGCGAGCTGCTGAAGGAGGAGATGATGGCCACGGCCAAGGTCGTCAGCTTCACCGCCAACCGCTTCGTCTGCCTCATCTGTGGCTGGAAAGCCAAACTCAAAGGTACGGAAACGCCTCCTCAGATCAATCAGATGCTGATTATTCCCTTATTGCTGTCACGTGGTGTAATCTTAAAAACTTGGTACTAGATGGTTTAAAAGATTAAAAACACATGCTATCAACTAATTTTATATTCTAGGTGTTAGTTTATAGTTTGTGGTTACACCATTTAACATTTTGTATCAGAAATTGCGCAAAATTATGATTTTTGTGCAAATTCTCATCTTGCCAAACATGATTTATTATTACTCCCTGCACCTGGTGTTTAAAGGGGTTAAAATTCTCTGGTGATTTACAGTAACATGAAAAAGTTTGACATTTATTCCTCAACCATTTTTGAAACTATTTCCAGCCTTGACTTTCTGTGATTTTGAGAGCAAGGATTAGTACCAAAAACCTCACCGCCCCGTCCCTCGCCCCCGCAGGGTTCACCATCAGCCACGTGGCGCGCTGCCACGACGTGGAGCGTCCGTACGTCTGCCGCAGCTGCGGCCGCCGCTTCTTCCTGCCCAGCCGCCTGCAGCAGCACGTCAGGGCCGCCCACCGCCCCGGGCGCTACTCCTGCCCCTTCTGCTGCTTCAGGTCGCACTACCTGGGCGGCTTCAGGAGGCACTGCAGCCGCTGCAACGCCCGCGAGGAGGAGGGGGGGGAGGGGGTGGGAGGGGCGGGGGCAGGAGCAGGGCGGGAGGAGCAACAGGAGGGGGGGGAGAGGAGAGGAGGGAGGAAGAGGAGGGCTGCAGCCAGGGTGATGGAGGACGACGAGGAGCAGGATGAAGAGCAGTAAAGAGGAGGAGAGTCGCTGTCTGTCAAACTAATCAAAGACTGGACATTTTTCTCCTGGCGCCACCTGCTGGTCAAAAGAATTCACCTAAATAAACAGTGTTTATACAACAGCCTCCAGGTAGTCTAAGAAAGTAGTTTTGTCAAGTTTCAGTTAAGGAAAAGTATTTTAGTCTAGTTTTAGTCAAAGAGTCTGAAGTATTTCAGTCTAGTTTTATTTGACTGAATGTTTGTTGTGTTTTGACCCCCTCCCCATCACTCTGTGAAAAAAACTCCATTGAGTTGAGGTTGATGCGACATTCAGAGAGAAAAGAGAAGACGCTGGTTGCTTTGTAGATAAATATCTTCATTGTTTTTTCACCTGCTGATCAGAAGATTTCACATCTGCAGAAAGAATCCAGCACAATAAACACTGGTTTATAGAATTCATTTATAGCAAACAGGTTGTTTTTTTTTCCCCCCAGAGATCTACAGCGGCTCCGAGGGTCAAGACTCGACAACAAGAACATTTCACATTTCTTTTTCTAAAAAGGAGCTTAGTTTACCAGGGTAGTGTCTGTGTGTGTTTTACCTGTTTCCGGCGTTAAATCAAAAATAGCTTGTGATAAATAATCAGTAAAAGTCCTTTAAATCAAGCTTCATTCTCCTGTCCGTCCGTCGTCCTGGTTACTGTCGTCCACCCGGTTACCGCGGCGACGCTATGGTGGGGTCAGATGTGTCGGGGGCACCACGCCCCCTCCAGAGCCGCCATGTTGATTCCCCTCAGGTCGCCAAAGTCGTCGCCGTCTCCGTCGCAGAATTCGCCGTCGTCGTCGTGGTCGTCTAAGCGAGGCGTGTAAGACGTGGACGGCTTCTACAGGGGGGGAATAAAATCAAATAAAGTGGTAATTAACTGCTCAGAAAGTAAAATAAATAGAAAGAATAAAAGTCCTGCAAGAAAACTAGTTCAGTAAAAACAAAGTAAAAGTTCCTCAAAATGTTACTTCTTATTTCTTTTATCAAATATCCAAATTAATTGTATATATTATTGTTTATCACAGTAAGTAAACAAATTAGTTAATTTAATTGCATCTTGTTTTCATCACGAAAAAAACCCACAACGATTAATTAAGTTAACACTGGTGTAAATTAACTTATTTAGCAGAAGCTGCAGGCCTACAGAAGAAGCTGCATGTATTCACCGTTCGAACCACCGGCTCCCTGAAGGGGGGGCAGACCATGTGGAAGCGAGGGATGGCCACGTGGAACACTTCCTCTTTATTGGCTGAAAGAAGCAAACATCACATCAGTAATCATATCAACGAGCCAATCAGACGTCACGTGCTTCATGAACATCAACAGTTTATATTTATTCTTCTAGTTAATCATCTATAGTTGATTCATAGTTAATAATATAGCATGTGTCCAGGTGTGTTACCAAGCCTGTGGAAGGTGTAGTGACCCTCCATGTACTCTGATGGGGTGGAGAAGGTGGTGCAGCTGGCGTACTCATGGACTTTACCAGGCGTCATGACTGGAAACTCCCCTATATACACACACACACACACACACACACACACACACACACACACAAAATCAGCAGCTTGCCTCAGCCAATCAGAGGACAGTGGAGGGGGGTCATGTGACACGAGCAGCCTACCGACCACGCCGGGGCCCTGCACCTCCTCCACGTTGCCGTCAGACGTGGTGATCTTCCAGTAGCGGCTGTCCAGCTGACAGGCGGCTTCAGGGGACGCCGTGCTGGACATCTCTATCCTGAAAACACAGGACCGTTAGAGACCAGCACGGTGGGGGGGGCCACGAGGACCGACCCGGACCGGGGAAGGGGGCGTACCTGATGTGGTAGGTGAAGAAGAAATGTGGGGGGTGGACGGAGGACAGCTCTGGCAGGAAGGAGGTGGACACGGACACAGTGATGTCATCCGTGGTCGTCACGCAGCTCTTATCGTGCACGTACCTGCACACACACGAAACACCACAATAACTCTGGTTTTATTTCATCCCCTCCAACTAATAACCCAGCTTTAAGCAGATTTTCCTTTTAAACACATTAACAAGGATTTTTTCTGTCCATCGATTACATTGAAAGCACATTTGAAGGATCTCTTAACTGCAAGTAACGATTAAATCAATTAGTTAACTGTCACATTAATCGCTATTTTTAAATATTGATTCGAGTCATTTTTTAGAAGAAAATATCCAAGAAAAATAATAAATATGGAATTTATTAAACTTGTGGGATAAAAACATGAATAGAATTGTCATTCTCATCAATAAACGCAAGAAAAATAATTCCAGAATAATAATTCCTGTGTTTTATTGGCGTTTACGCCTTAAATCACCTGAAGATCTGGTCTCGGATGATAGGAAACTCTCCTGTGACGACGTTGTGGACGTAGGACGTGAACCACTCTAAGAAGCAGGAACCTGCACAAACACAACATCTACCATTTACTCCAATGCAAAGAAATCACATTTTTAGTGAGTTTAGCTTATAAGAAAATGAAAAATCTTGTACAAAAAAAAAAAAAAACATTTGTACATTTGTATGTATTTTAGCTTAAAATGGGACTTTTAGAGTTTTTGGAGGCAAAATTAGATGAGCTGGCAGAGGAGATGAAATAAAGTGACCTGTGATGAACATGTCGATGGCTGAAGGATCCTGAGCCGTCTGGTCCTGAAACAAGAGAAACAGGAAAAGAGGAAGAAACGTGATCAAATGTGTGTAAAAACTGTTCTCAGACTGAGAATCTGTGCTGCTAATCTTATATAATAATGACGGCAGATGATTTATTTAGGACTATTGTTGAGTAATTGTGCTTATTGTGAAAGCATTACGGACAGGGCAGGGGTAGAAGCTCTCGAACATGCGACGTCCCTCAGCCGGCTCCAGGGCCATGTACTGGCTGAGGCCTGTGTGGAAGCAGAAGGTCAGAGGCAGGCAGCGCCTCATGCCCTTCCTCTGCTGGAAGCCCCCCGCCGCCGTCTCCACGTCCAGCAGCACCTCCGACCGGTAGTGGTTGGACAGGGACATGCTGCCCATCAGCCTGGGGACACGGGATGGGGGTCAGAGGTCAGAGGGGACACAGAACGGAGGTCGGAGGGGACACTGATCAAAGGGGGAACGGGTCAGAGGTCAGAGGGGACACGGGTCAGAGGTCACAGGTCAGAGGTCACAGGGGACACTGGTCAGAGAGGACATAGGTCGGAGGTCAGAGGGGACACGGGTCAGAGGTCAGAGGGGACACGGGTCAGAGGTCAGAGGGGACACGGGTCAAAGGTCACAGGGGACACGGGTCAGAGGTCACAGGGGACACGGGTCAGAGGTCACAGGGGACACGGGTCAGAGGTCACAGGTCAGAGGTCACAGGGGACACTGGTCAGAGAGGACATAGGTCAGAGGTCAGAGGGGACACGGGTCAGAAGTCACAGGGGACACGGGTCAGAAGTCACAGGGGACACGGGTCAGAAGTCACAGGTCAGAGGTCACAGGGGACGCGGGTCAGAGGTCACAGGGGACACGGGTCAGAGGTCACAGGGGACACGGGTCAGAGGTCATAGGGGGACACAGGTCAGAGGTCATAGGGGGACACAGGTCAGAGAGGACACAGGTTGGAGGTCATAGGGGGACACGGGTCAGAGGTCACACTAAAAAAAAAAAAAACATTCCAAACATGAGGACAGAACCATCAGAACCGACCCTGGAATCACTAGCTTCTGCCCATTGTGGATGCGGTAGGAGCAGCGATAGTCGTCAGGGAGGCGGCAGCCGATCTGAGCGTCAATGTCGTTCAGCTCTACCTCCGTGGCACCCTCTAAACACCACAGACACGCCGGGATTCAAAAACAGCTTTATTCAACATTTTTAAAAAAGCTGTGATATAATATCTGCTTTTAGTGATTTTAATGACCTTTGAGTGAAGCGATCATGCGTGGACACCTCTGCCTCAGGAAGCTCTTCAGCTGCTCCCAGGCTCTCTTCAGGACCGGGTAGTACTGAATGTACCGCCCCAGGTCTCTGTAGTACTGCTTGAACAAACAGAACCATGACAGTCCGCTCTGCAGTCGCTCAGCACTGGAACACACACAACAAGAGGCTGAGAACACAGCTAAATAAAAATAACCAAATAGCTGCAGCCCTAATCAGTTAGTTACTTAACCTAAAATCCTAAAATTTAATCTCAGCATTTTGGAGATTAAATTTGTCCTCACTCTGTCAGCAGCCAGTGTTTGGAGCAGTGAACCTTCCACAGCGGGTTGTGTTTGGACAAGTCGTTCAGCCTCCTGTTGACGTAGCTGCAGCTGCAGACACACACATGAAAAAACTTGTTTAACAGCAGATTCACATGTCAAAGTCTCTGGTTTGAGCTTCTTAACTGAGGATATTTCTCTTTTTAATCCTCTATGAAACTCACATAAAAACCCAAATTTTCCCCAAATATGAAGACATACGTGACAGTGAATAAAACTTTTGTTTTGCGCTTTTAATGTGACTTATGGGACATTAGAACCTGTAATTTTCACCATTTTCTGACATTTTTCGGAGCAAACAGGACTAAACAGAGTTAACAGCTGTTAGCATGTGGCTAACTGTAAACAAGGTGTTAATGCTGTTTAATGTTAGCTCGGACCTAGTTGACAGTTCAGTTTGGGGTCTGATAAATAAATATCAGCTGTTTCCAGCTGTGTTAAACTCGATCTGTCGCTGCCTGACAGAAATAAACCTAAAAACAGCAGCTGTGAGTTATGATAACGATTCGCCGCCTGCGATGCTGCGATAATTTCGCTGCGTTTAGCTTCTGCGCCACACAAACTGCGCGTTTTCGGCTCCGTGTTCCAGATTCTGGTGTCGGATACGTACTGGATCAAGTCTTTGTAGCTCAGGAAGGATAAAATGTGCAGCAGCGGGTCTGAAGGCAGGTGATCGATCCGTAACTCCTGCAGAGCTGCCATTGTTAGCTTGTTTAGCTTAGCGACTCTTCTTCTTCTGCCGTTTCTTCTTCTTCTTCTTCGCGCGTTGCTGACACCTGTTGAGGGAAAAGAACGGCTGATAAACTAAAACAAATTAATATCTAAAACAAAAAACTTCTAAATATCTTATTACACTTTCTATGAGGAAATATTTAGTAATTTAATAGTACACAAGTTTTATGAGCTTAATGTAGTTAAAGCATTGCAGTAAAAGTACAGAAGTATTTGGAGTTAGTTTAATATATCAAACTACTATTGTGATGTTAAAAGTTATTACTTATATATGTTTTGTTTGTATATATATATATATATATATATATATTTGTTTTTTTTGTTTTTTACCTTATTCTAATAATCCAACAGTTTTCTGTCGCTCCAGACTCTCGTTGGTGAAACTGCTCTTTATTTATTTACTTATCTAACTAACGTTAATTTAACGACGTCTCTGTGCACGCGCGTCTTCAAACTGACCGGGAAACAACCTCCGGTTGATTTTCAAAATAAAGCAGCAGCCAGTTGTAACCGGAAATACTAAACGAAAACTAAAACTCCTGCATTTGAAACCTTCAGTAATATTATGTCCAGTGTTCTAAATTAACTAGACCAAAGTTCAATTCACAAGTTTTAAAATATTCATATCGTAGTTTATAATTAAACATTTAGACTACTTTCATGGTTCCAAAAGTTAAATAGTTCATTGTTATTTATTTTTTTTACAATATGTTGCTGTGAGCTATTATTTTCATCATTAATCCAAAAAGTGTATTTAAAAAATTTTAGCATCAAATCCATGTTTTTATTCAGTTTTAAATCCTTATTAACCACGGCTTAGTATTGAGGTGACAGCCTCTAAATTCTGTCAATTAAAAGTCCATTTGTGCCATTTATTTTTACAAAAAGATTCTGATTTTAGGGTTAAACCACATTACAATTTTGACATTGTCCCATTCATTATTTTCTATTTGACGAATCAGAGCTTCTTAAGCCAACTTGTGTTAATTGAAGCTTAATTAGTGTCAAACTCGCGTTTTGCCAGTTGATGTCAATTCTGCAGTGAAAAAGCTCCTTTAGTTAAACTTTGATTCTATTTATTCACGTTTTAAATCTTTAATTTATTTTCTACATTAGACACTGTGCTTCTCATCACATTAATGAACAATACAAAAAAAAAAGAAACAGACAAATATATCGTCGTTATCTCACCTGTCAGGTGCCCCGGAAACAGAAGACTGGTTGCTTCCGGTCAAGACCTTTCAAAATAAAACACGCACATATATACATTAAGTATGAGCGCGTTCAGATTTATTCAAGTATTATCACACGCCGTTTAGTCGGATATTAACTCTTATAAAGTTCCATGGAAAATAAATATGTCCTGATGGGTCATTCATGTATAACAAGAACCTTTTAAAATATTTAATAGTAAGAAGTTATTCTCAATTTGTTAGTATGGTGTATTATTGACTTGCTCATTATTTCTGTTATTTCTAAATCTGTGACTCAAAACTCGGAGCCCCTGGTAATTATTATTATTATAATAGTATTACCAAATCAAATCACCTCCTCTGTGGATGTCAGTTGAGCTTTTGACTCATATATTTATAAGAATGAAGGTTTACAATAACTGAGTGTTATGGTTCTGATGCAAGACTTTCACCTCAGTATTTGGACGTCAATATTTGTTGCTGAGTCAGACAGAAGCCAGATCAATACACACACACACACACACACACACACACACACACACACACACACACACACACACACAGACACACACACACACACACACACACACACACAGACACACAGTGACGTCATTTTCAGGAACAAATGTCTCTGCATTGATTGTCAAGGTCGAGTGATTGACTGTAACTCCAGAAAAATAAAGTTTGATGATCATGATTTTTTTTTGACTCTCTGATGTTTAATTTGATGCTTCCAGCATCTAAAAGTTCATCATAAAACTTGATCAAAATCTAAAGGGCAGATTGTCAATGAAGGAGCAGCTAATCGCATTAATTCTAGAGAAAAAGTCAGAATTTTGATTTTAATCCAATTTCCTGGAACAAATACATTTTGTAAACTTCTATCATTTCATTCCAGAAAAGAAATGTTTTCTAGAATTAGACCCGACTTCAACCTCAGATTTCTGACTTTTATCCTGGAGGGAATAAAAATCTTTTCCCTCTTAATTGAATTTTGTTTGTTCGGTGGCTGTAGACCCGTCCTTTAGAGTGTGACTAATCTCCAGAGAAAAGGTGGATTTTCTTTGACTCTCCGTGTTTTATCCTGGGTAAACATGTCAGAGACCCAGGTTAAACATGTCCGACTCATCGGCCTGACGAGTCACACTTTGACCTCTCGGTCAATATCGACGGACGCGGCGCGGCAGACGCAGACTGAGCTGGGAGTTTGCTGGATCTGGTTAGGAGATTCTGCTCCTTTTTTCTATCATGGAGGAACCCACATGGAAACGGGCCGGGGTTCTGCTGCTGGTTCTGCTGCACGGCTGCCTGGCCGAACACGGTACCGCGATCTGTTTCTGTTTTACCTACACGATACGGGCATAATAGTAGAGTTGTTGCAGAACTGATTAAAACATCATGTACTTTGTGGAGAAATATATGAACTTTAAAAGGTGTTAGAAGGTAGAGTTCACATTATAATACGTTTATATTTAGGTTCAAATGAATGAAAAGTTAGTCAGGTTAATGAAACCGGTAAAAACCATGTGAAACTCATCAAGATGATTTAATCTCCTCTCGACAACATTCAGTAGAAGTGAACCTAATAAACTGTGTTTTTACTCATTAACAGTCAGAACAATGGATTTCAACTCATTCTGTTTGTAGTTTTCCTCAACAGTCAACAGGCGTCGCAGGTTTTGGTCCGAAATCGACGAGCCAATCAGATGTTTGAGGAGCTGAAACCAGGTAAAGATTCAGCTTTATCTCAGGTATTCAGTTATTCAGGATATTTGGTTCCTGGTGATTAACACGTGCTTTGTTCACTCAAGGGAACCTGGAGAGAGAATGTGTGGAGGAGATCTGTGACCACGAGGAGGCCAGGGAGGTGTTCGAGCAGCTGGAGAAAACAGTACGTCCCCGTTGGTTCTGATTCTGTTCTGCTGCTGTTCACTGGGTTTGAAGCTAACCTCACGTCTCTGTTCTCTGCAGCAAAAGTTCTGGACACAATACCTGGGTACGTGTCCACAGGATCAGGCCAGAGTCCGGCTGGAGGAAACCGATCATCCACACACCTCTGACTCTGATTCACACGTTTAGTTTGTTAGGGGTTGATTCTTCTTTTGGACCTTGTTTAGTTTAGTGGATTCAGGCCTGACTCTGTGCAGCCTGGTTAAATAGAGCAGTTTATTTTGTGGTTGTTTGTCCAGTGAAATCAAGTTTAATCAGATGTCGTCTGGACTGCAAACACGAACAAAGTCCAGAACAAACAGATCACACACGAACACTGAGTACACACACCTGTAACCACAGCTGTCTGTACCTGTCTGTACCTGTCTGTCTGTACCTGTCTGTACCTGTCTGTCTGTACCTGTCTGTCTGTACCTGTCTGTCTGTACCTGTCTGTCTGTACCTGTCTGTCTGTACCTGTCTGTCTGTTTCTCCAGATTGTAAAGCAAATGAAATCAAAAGGACAACAGAGAACACTCAGATGATCAGACAATGTATAAAAGGTAAAAACATCAACACTAAACTTCACATAAAAAACAAATCCTATGAATTAACGATGCATTGACAGCGTGTGTGTGTGTGTGTGTGTGTGTGTGTGTGTGTGTGTGTGACTTCAGGCGAGTGTGTTTCTGGCATGGGGCTGAACTACGAAGGAAATATCAACATCACAGTATCAGGGATAATGTGTCAACACTGGAGCAGCAACTACCCTCATCCAATCATGAGGTAGCTATAACAACCTAACAACCAACCACCCAATAAACAACCTCACAAGTTAATTAACTGATGAAGGAACTAAATAAAACTTCTTTAGCTAGTTGAATACTAATAAGGAATGACCCTTGTTTCCTTCCATAGGGAATATAATCTGACGATCCCAAACAGCTTCCTGATAGAAAACTTCTGTCGGAACCCTGACAACAACCCATCAGGACCCTGGTGTTACACCAAGGATCCAACAGTCCAAAAAGAATCCTGCAAAGTTCCCAAATGTGGCAAGTATTAACTAGTACTACGAACGCAGGAAAAAGAATAAGGTGGAGGCTAATGGAAGCAGACGCCAACCTCAGAAGGATTGCCGCCTGGATTGAACCTTATGCATCACCTCTTTCTTTCTCTCTAAGGTGAGGCTTTTGTCCCGCCCACTTTGGCCCCTGAAAAAGTGGAAACTGGCAGGTGTTTACCCAATTCTGGCATCGACTACGATGGCTTCCAGACACTGACCATGGGGGGCCACACCTGTTTGAACTGGGACTCACCTGAGGCTATAAACCTCAGCAAGGACAAAGACTTTATACCCGAGGTCAAGCTGGTGGGCAACTTGTGCCGTAACCCTGACAACGACCCCGAGGGCCCATGGTGCTACGTGGACGTGTTTAGAAACGTGACGGTTGACTACTGTGACCTGGACGTCTGCGGTAAATACTACGACTACCTGAACCTCCACAAGGTGACGCTGCGCCACCTCTCACCTGTCTGTCTCTGCACCTGTCTGTCTCCCAGAGGACAACCTGATCGACGAGTCAGAGCTGGAAATAGGAGGCGGTGCCTCGGAGCGGTCCGTACTGAACCCTGCCAAGAAGACCTTTTTTAATCCCCGCACATTCGGTAAAGGGGAAGATGGTAAGTCCTGTCCCCCACTGCTGCTCGACCAGGCAAGGTCCTAAGGACAAGGAAAAAAGGATCCTGTGTTCCCAGGTCACTGAACAAAGTTAGGAACAGAGGACCTAAGGAATAAAGAACCTAGGGAACATATGATATAGGTGACAAAGACCCAAGGGAACATATGATATAGGTGACAAAGACCCAAGGGAACATATGATATAGGTGACAAAGACCCAAGGGAACATATGATATAGGTGACAAAGACCCAAGGGAACATATGATATAGGTGACAAAGGACCTAGGGAACATATGATATAGGTGACAAAGACCCAAGGGAACATATGATATAGGTGACAAAGGACCAAGGGAACATATGATATAGGTGACAAAGACCCAAGGGAACATAGGGACGTACCTGTCATTAAACATTAAACAGTAGAAGCATCATCGCCAGCTAAATGACTAACTAATAATGCGAAAACAGATTTTGTCTTCTGATTGGAACAGGTTTATTAATTAAGTGGGCATCTGCTTTACTGGATGTTGACTGACTGATTAACAGTTCACTGCCTGGTTGTGTTTTTCAGTGTGTGGAGAGCGCCCCCTGTTTGAGAAGAAAGGCATACAAGACTCGACGGAGGACAAGCTGCTGGCGTCGTACCAACAACAGCGCATCGTCGGGGGCGACGATGCTCAGATGGCTTCGGCTCCATGGTAACCACATTTAGGATAGATTGTCACTATGGCAACGGCACCTATGAGTGACCTCAGATCCGGCATCAGCGGATGCTGGGACGAACAGCATGAAGAGCTTTCCAGAGTCTATCACTGAAGACCTCCCAACTGCATGTGGTCTATAGATCAGCTCGATAATGGAGCTCAGAGCTTCAGGGAACAGGTTTTCATGGTCCATACATCCCCAAAGCCAATGAAAAGCGTTATGCATAGATGCAGATGTGTAAGACACACCACCACTGGACTCCAGACCAGTGGAGTCCTATGTATATCCTGAATAGGGACACAGCTTTTGTTTGATTCGATTCCATTCATGCTCCTTCTCAGCAAATCCTACATTACCCACAATGCAGCTCGTCGCCAACAGTCGCTATGCTTTGTTTGTTTTTGGTGTCCCCGTGCAGGCAGGTGATGCTGTACAAACGCAGCCCCCAGGAGCTGCTGTGTGGGGCCAGTCTGATCAGCGATGAGTGGATCCTCACGGCCGCCCACTGCATCCTCTACCCCCCCTGGAACAAGAACTTTACCACCAAGGACATCCTGGTCCGCCTGGGGAAACACAACCGAGCTCAGTAAGACCAGCACGTGGCTCCTCAGGGATGGGTCAACCTACTTAACTTAACTTACTTCATGTCTTTGCCAGGTTGGAGCACGGCAGAGAGAAGATTTTGGCCATTGATCAAATCATCGTCCACCCCAAGTACAACTGGAAGGAAAACCTGAACCGGGACATCGCCCTGCTGCACCTGAGGCGACCGGTGATCTTCACCAACGAGATCCACCCCGTGTGCCTGCCCAGCAAGAAGGTGGCGAGACTGTAAGAGACCAGCAGCCTGGCGTCCTCCTTCAGAACAACCAGCCATGGTCAACTACATCAATGAATCTTTGATTCGTCATTCGAGCTGCAACGATTAGTTGCTTCATTGGTTCCAGCTTCTGTTCTCTGATTATTTCCTGGTTTCTTTATTCTTCTATAATAGTAAACTGATGATCTTTGGGTTGTGGACAAACAAAAAAAAGCAACTTGCAGCTAAAACTAGTTCAAATACGGGAACATATAACAGAGAAGTGGATTTTCCTGACTGTGAGGAACTAGATTTAATTAACTGATTAATGACCAGCTTTTTCTATAATCAATTTGAGTCATGTTTAAGGAGAAGCTTCTCCAGTTACAGCTCCTCTTCTCTGGTTATCTCCTGGTTCCAGGCTGATGACAGCCGGCTTTAAGGGTCGAGTGACGGGCTGGGGGAACCTCAAGGAGACCTGGAACCCCTCTGCTAGGAACCTGCCCACGGTGCTGCAGCAGATCCACCTCCCCATCGTGGACCAGGACATCTGCAGGAGCTCCACGTCCATCAGGATCACGGACAACATGTTCTGTGCCGGTAAGCCCTCCACCTCCACCCTCAGGCTCGGCCAGAGTTGGTCCAGGCTGATTTTCCAATGACGAGACTCTACCAAACGCAGGTTTTAAGCCGGAGGATTCAGAGCGTGGAGACGCGTGTGAGGGAGACAGCGGTGGACCGTTCGTGATGAAGGTGAGAAGAATAACCGCCATCTTCTTCTAGTGTTCAGACAGGGTTTTAACCGCTGTCCCCCCCCCCCCCCCGTCCAGCACCCAGCAGAGAACCGCTGGTACCAGATGGGCATCGTGTCCTGGGGCGAAGGCTGCGACCGCGATGGGAAGTACGGCTTCTACACCCACCTGTTCAGGATGAGCAGGTGGATGAAGAAGGTCATCGCCAAGTCGGACGACGAAGACTAGACCCTCAGCCCCGCCCTTCCCCTCTTCTTCCCGTCAACAAGACAATGTCAATAAAGTTTGTTCACATCCCTACATGTGGTCATTTCATCAGAAACCACACGTTTCACACAAAAGTCAAAAAATAAAACTCGAGGCTCAAACTCAAACATTTATTAGAAACAGCTTGAACACAAAATATTTATTTTTGTCCAGAAAATTATGAGCAAACCAGACGAAAAAAAGTTGGTTTAACATTTTCAATCGAATGATAAATAATTTGTGTTTCATGAACAGAATTCTGAACCGTATGAAAATGGGAAAATCTGGTCGACAGTTATTGAGATTTTACTTGTGAACGTGATTTTTAAACAATTTTTTTTGTACAATTAATGTGAATTAAAGTCTCACAATCAATGTTGAGTCTTTTCAACCTCGTTTGTGTACAAGAAATAAAAACTTAACTTAAATGATGACACGTTTATATTTAGGAATCTGAACCAGAGCAGCAAAGATTAGTCAATTAATTAATCAAAACCTGTTTGGATCAATAGTCATTTTTAATCAGAAAACATTTTCTGATTCCTCTCATCCTCTGTAATAGCAATAAACTGATGATCTTTTTACGACGAACCTATGCATCCAAGAATCTTTAAATTAAGCTGCTCATCATGTATTATGACTGTTATATTATTATGGGATATTATACCACTTGTTTTATATCACTAAATAAATGTGAGATTTACTGTTTTACTTCATCAACATGGAGCCAGTTTGAGGTCCTGCTACAGATTATTAGTACTGCATGTTATCTGTCTAAAACAATAATCATAATTTTATTATCCACACTTTAAACAGCAGGTACACTAGTAGTAAAACTGCAGTATTTCCCTCTATCATTGATAAAGTGAAGTATAAAGTAGCATCACAAGTACAACTGCCTTCAACTGTGTTAAGTACTTGAGTAAATGTACCCAAGTTACTTCACCACATTGTTTGTTAATGCAGTATTAGCTGTAGTAAAGTACTTGTAGGTGACAGTATTTGTACTTCAGAGTACTTTGTCCATGTGACTCCTTGATTCCTGCAAAGTTGCATGAACTTCACAGTGACTGAAGTAAAACAATGAATATGAATTAATTATTAATTAATGAACCAGAGCTGAGAGGACGACGTTTTAAAGTGACCACATCACCATCTTTAATCAGCGTCTCCACCTCATCTGTCAATTAACAATTCATCAATTATCTTGGAAAAAGAAGATTCCAACAAACAACTTCAGCAGAAATAAGCCTTTTGTGCATAGAAAAAACCTTAAATCCTTTATTTCAACTCAGGAAAAACCAGAGTGAAAACAAAAGCATTGCGTTAATTTTTGTTCAGTGTACAATAGAACAGAACTAGATTTCACATTTATTTTTATAGCCCATACATGAACTTAAAGTTAGCCCTGTTTGTCTTTATTTTAGGTGGTGTGGTCAGCGTGAAGCGTGGTAATACATGACACACACACACACACACACACACACACCTCAAAGAAAAACACAACATTTCAGGGACGACGCAGACGAAACGTTCACCACAAAACCACCGCCGACGTGAGGCTGTGACATCACAGAGCTGCAGCCCCGCCCCCTCCCGACGTGTCCACAACGTAGAAACAACAGAAACGGACGCCACAGCCTGGTCAGCTGACGGCGTGAAGCTCCCTGACGGCAGAAATCAACAGTTGCACGGTGATGATCCAAACAAAAACCTGACGTCTCCTGTCTGAAACTACGCGTGCTGCATTCATGTCAAGTGGGAACAACCGTAAACAGATGTTCACAGATGGTGTTTTTTTTTTTTTACAACAAATCCACCACGAACACACGCTTCAGTCCTTCGGTTCAGCTGATGCTGAAGTCTGTTTCCATGAGGAAGTTCACATGTCTGATCTTTTCCCACGGGACATGAATGCAGCATCAGACGCCACGTTTTCCCGTCCTCGGCGTATGAAATGCTCGGCTACGCGTCGCGTCCCAACAACAACGTCCTCCACGGCTCCGTGAGCCCGGATCGAACCTCAGCTCCCAACCAACGCCCCCCCGGGGTGAAACGTCGCGGCCCCCCCACCGCCGGCCGATCACTGCTTCACGCCGGCCGCGAAGTTGGGCCGCCGCGTTTGGACGATCCGAGGCCGCGAGGGGCGGGGCTTGTCGTCCGGGTCGCTGTCGTCCTGGGCTGAGCTGTCGCCGCCGCCGCGCTCGTCCTCGCAGACGTGGACGACCACGCTGGGGGTGGTGGGCGTGGCCGTGTGGAGCTCGTACTTCTCCCCTAGCAACCAGACGGCAACGGAGGTTAGGCTGTGTGTGTGTGTGTGTACACACACTTTACTGCTGACATATTGATAACTGCAGGAAACTGGAAATAATCACTGGAGTTTAATTCACTGATCATATGTGAACAGGCAGATTTAATTCAGCTGTAAGATGCTAATGTATATATATATATATATATATATATATATATATATATACACACACATTACATATATATAAATACCTGTAAGGTCCTTAACAGGGAAACTAAAGCTGTTATCAGCCACAACAACAAGTTGTAATCAATAGAATAAACTGATATTAAACAGCTCAGCCACAACTTTTTACCATTTAGACAAGATGAGAGGATTTCATGTGACCCCCCAGGATGCTGTGTGGTGATGACGTACCTGGTCCCAGCTTGGAGATGGCACACAGCAGGTCGTAGTTGACGACCGGCATGGCGTCCTGAGACTGCTCCCAGCCAACCGGAGGAGAGGCGGGCGGCGAGATCAGGAACTGCTTCTCTGGCTTCGGAGGCTCCAGACGAGGACTGCCGATGTGCACGGACTGCACCGCCACGCACAAGCCAACACGATATATGACAATAAGTATATAAGACATGGTAGAATATATAGGATGTGTCATGACAAGACAAAATAACACATTACATTACATGATACACCACAACATGGTGATATGACACAACAATGCTTTTAATAGCAGAGATCATTATATTATATTACTACTTGAAATGAGAGAAGACATCAAAATGCTGAATTCAGTACAAAATTCATTACAGACCAAATTATAATTGATTTGCATTTATACTTTTATTTTAAGTCACATATATAGTTAATGTTAATCAGCCTGAAAACATTTTCCTCAAGCTTTTCTAAAAACTCAGTCATAAAAAATGATTTATAATATATATATCGTATAAACAAAAAGCTAATAACGATTGTTAGCTACTGGTTCGTTTCCATATTCAACACAACACCTGGGACTAATCTTTGTTAATCAGACAGCAGTGATCCGTGGGGGGGGACACACCTGAGCGAAGTACAGCCTCATCTCCCTCCCGTTGAAGAGCGTTTTGTGCAGCCGGACTCGGGCCTCGGCCGCAGCCAGAGCGTCGCTGAAGCTGATCCGGACCCGGCGGAAGGACTTGAAGTACTGGAACTGGACCTCCGGGTCAAAGGAGAGGAACAGGGCCTCGAAGCTGGCCTGGGGAGGAGTGACATCACAAACGCTGGACGTGAGGCAGGAAAAACAGCAGCTGCAGGTGTGAGGACTATCTCACAGCATTTGAGGTTTTTTATCTACGAGTCAGATTGAACTAAAAACCTGACGTTTGATTGGACCATAAGAAAGTGGGTGGAGTTAGAGGTTATGCAGCAGCCATCTCACATTATTAGAACATCTTCATCTTTAACATGAGAAATACAGCCTTGGAATGCTGAACGCAACGTGTGATGAATCTATACATGAGCTTTACTCTATTTCCATTTTCAAAATAGTAAAGTGTTGACTGCAGAGTGAGTCATCAAACATTAGAAACTGATTTACAAGGGTGATGAATTCAGTGTTAAAATACTCTAAACACACACACACACACACACACACACACACACACACACACACACACACACACACAAAAACACCCAGGTTCTTACTCTTTTCTAAAATCAGACAGAACCAAACATTTCTCCAACCTCACAGGTTCCTGCAAATGTTTCAAAATAAAAGCCTCATAAAAAAGGTAAAATCCACAACTTGGATTAAGATCATTTCTCTTCACAAAGGGAAAGAACAGAACATTAAACAGTAAAAAGTCTTTCTGTCCACAACCCAAAGATCAGTTTACTATCACAGAAGAATAAAGAAACCAGAACCAGGGGGTCTGGTTCTAACGGGTCTGCAGCTCCTTCTCTCCAGGTGAGCAGCCGTGTTACCTGAGCCTCGGGACGGCTGAACACTTCCTGGTTGGTTGCCGTGGAGACCAGGCAGAAGGGGTTACGCTTGGTGGTCTTGATGTGCATGACGGGCGAGCCGGGGATCCGGAACCTCCTCCACCTGAGACCTGAGGTGGGGACGCGCTGGGGCGCCAGCTTCAGGGAGGAGGAGGAGGAAGGGGGGAAGCGGGGGGGCCGGGGGGGCGCTGCCTTCCCCAGGGTGACAGACCACAGGAAGTGACGGACGCGTCTCAGCAGCAGAACCTGAATAAATCCGTCTTCTCCTGTCGATCCGGCTCCCGGCAGCAGGAAAACTGAAGGAATGTTCCAGAGATCAGTGAACGTCGTCCTGCCTCCGCCTGCCGCTCTTAAACCAGTCGCTGCCAGCCGTGACGCATTACCCACAATCCCCTCCTCCTCCCCCTCCCCCCTCGACGCTCCACTGACAGATACAACCAATGCTGACTAATCACACAGAAACACCGCCAGCGTGTGTGTGTGTGTGTGTGTGTGTGTGTGTGTGTGTGAGGGAGATAATATGGAAATAGTGACATCACCACCAGCAAACTGACGCATTCATCTGCTTCAGCTGCTTTAACTCAGGGAAAAAAATCCTTTGTTGAACGGAAAATATGCAACAACAAGCCTCTGACACACATTCCTCAGATTATCACATGACTGGAGAGTCCAGGACCAGGACCAGGACCAGGACCAGGACACAGAGAGACAGAAATAGAGAGAGACAGATGAAGGTCAGGAGACAGAATACAGAGGTTAAAACAGGGACAGAGAGACAGGAGAGGACAGACAGGAGGACAGACAGGAGGGGACAGATAGGAGAAGACAGACAGAAGGACAGACAGGAGGACAGACAGGAGGACAGACAGGAGGACAGACAGGAGGACAGACAGGAGAGGACAGACAGGAGGGGACAGACAGGAGGACTGACAGGAGGACAGACAGGACAGGACAGACAGAAGGGGACAGACAGGAGAGGACAGACAGGAGGACAGACAGGAGAGGACAGACAGAAGGACAGACAGGAGGACAGACAGGAGGACAGACAGGAGGACAGACAGAAGGACAGACAGGAGGACTGACAGGAGGACAGACAGGAGGACAGACAGGAGGACAGACAGGAGGACAGACAGGAGGACAGACAGAAGGACAGACAGGAGGACTGACAGGAGGACAGACAGGAGGACAGACAGAAGGGGACAGACAGGAGAGGACAGACAGGAGGACAGACAGGAGAGGACAGACAGAAGGACAGACAGGAGGACAGACAGGAGGACAGACAGGAGGACAGACAGAAGGACAGACAGGAGGACTGACAGGAGGACAGACAGGAGGACAGACAGAAGGGGACAGACAGGAGAGGACAGACAGGAGGACAGACAGGAGAGGACAGACAGAAGGACAGACAGGAGGACAGACAGGAGGACAGACAGGAGGACAGACAGAAGGACAGACAGGAGGACTGACAGGAGGACAGACAGGAGGACAGACAGGAGGACAGACAGAAGGACAGACAGGAGGACAGACAGAAGGACAGACAGGAGGACTGACAGGAGGACAGACAGGAGGACAGACAGAAGGGGACAGACAGGAGAGGACAGACAGGAGGACAGACAGGAGAGGACAGACAGAAGGACAGACAGGAGGACAGACAGGAGGACAGACAGGAGGACAGACAGAAGGACAGACAGGAGGACTGACAGGAGGACAGAGAGGAGGACAGAGAGGAGGACAGACAGGAGGACAGACAGGAGGACTGACAGGAGGACAGACAGGAGGACAGACAGGAGGACAGAGAGGAGGACAGAGAGGAGGACAGAGAGGAGGACAGACAGGAGGGGACAGAAAGAACAGAGCGAGACGTCTGGCAGGAAGACGCAGGATGAAGAGGCGACGCTGATGGAAACTATGCAGTTTGATAACATGCTTTTATGGGGTATTAATAGCAGAGAGCTTCAAGTGGTGGGGAAATGTGTGTGTGTGTGTGTGTGTGTGTGTGTGTGTGTGTGTGGAAAAACAAGAGCAGGCTGTGCAGCCATCAGCATTTGCACCTGTGTATGAGTGGCCTGAATCCTGGCTGGTTGTATATTAAAGGTCATTAGGACACATCTTTAACTGGAAACTACAGCAGCACCGCTAGCTGGCTAAGTGCTAGCAGGCTAAGTGCTAGCTGGCTAACCACTAGCAGCCTAAGTGCTAGCTGGCTAAGTGCTAGCTGGCTAACCACTAGCTGGCTAAGTGCTAGCAGGCTAACCACTAGCTGGCTAACCACTGGCTGGCTAAGTGCTAGCTGGCTAACCACTAGCTGGCTAACCGCTAGCAGCATCTCAGCAGTCATTAGCTACCTGCAACTGATAGTCAATTAAAATATAATTGTGTAAAATGTTGATCAGTGTTTGTCAAAGCTGCAGACTGAACGTGTCCCAAAGATCATCAGTTTACTGTTATAGAAGAATAAAGAAACCAGGAAATAACCAGAACAGAAGCTGAACCAGAGAAACTGGACATTTATCAGTAAAAGTGAATCACACCTTTACACAAAATAGTTGACAATCATTGATTCTTCAAGTGTGTTTTCAATCAATGGAGGCCAGAAACAATCCTCACATCATCATCTATCAGTGAAGCATCAGAATCTTTGTTGACCGTTTCCACACAAACACCCGTACATTGTGTGGAAACACAATGCGCCAATGAATCTCAGCTGCAGTGTGTGTGTGTGTGTGTGTGTGTGTGTGTGTGTGTGAGAACATGTCAACACACAGAACATGATGTCTGAGGCCGAGTGCAGGTGTTAGCACTAATGGCAGCGATGGAAAGTGTGTGTGTGTGGAAAATAGAGGCGGTGTAATGCTGGCCAGTTTCCCCACATGAAACTGATGCTCTCATGTACGTGTTGTTTGTTGATGTTAAACATTAGCGTGAGTGTGTGTGTGTGTGTGTAGGTGCTAATCATCTCCAGACCGCAGCGTCACCCCACTGTGATCACTAGGCCAGGGTGTGTGTGTGTGTGTGTGTGTGTGTGTGTGTGTGTGTGTGTGTACGCTCACTCCTGCATTTTTTCCATCCCCTCACCAGGCAAAACACACACACACACACACACACACACACACACAGATTTTATTTGGCCAAACAACTTCTGCAGGCGACAGGTTAACAAAGGTCATTTTTATTTTATCTTGTGGTCGACACTTTTTCTTCTAAAAATCCCTGTGATTCCACATGAAGATCTAGAAGCTTCCATGAGGAGGAAAGACAGAACAGCAGCTGGTGACTATGAAGCGAGCGGAACACACAGTCAACTAAGACAGTCAGAACCAAAGCTTTGTTTTTCTAAACATTCCCTGTCTCCACCTTCCTTCAATCTTTCCCTTCTTGTGTGTGTATATATCTATGTGTGTATATCTATGTGTGTATATATCTATGTGTGTATATCTATGTGTGTATATATCTATGTGTATATATATCTATGTGTATATATCTATGTGTATATATCTATGTGTGTATATATCTATGTGTATATATCTATGTGTGTATATATCTATGTGTGTATATCTATATGTATATATCTATGTGTGTATATCTATGTGTATATATATCTATGTGTGTATATATCTATGTGTATATATCTATGTGTGTATATGTCTGTGTGTATATCTATGTGTGTATATATCTATATGTATATATCTATGTGTGTATATCTATGTGTATATATATCTATGTGTGTATATATCTATGTGTGTATATGTCTGTGTGTATATATCTATATGTATATATCTATATGTATATATCTATGTGTGTATATGTCTGTGTGTATATCTATGTGTGTATATATCTATGTGTGTATATCTATGTGTGTATATATCTATGTGTATATATATCTATGTGTATATATCTATGTGTATATATCTATGTGTGTATATATCTATGTGTATATATCTATGTGTGTATATATCTATGTGTGTATATCTATATGTATATATCTATGTGTGTATATCTATGTGTATATATATCTATGTGTGTATATATCTATGTGTATATATCTATGTGTGTATATGTCTGTGTGTATATCTATGTGTGTATATATCTATATGTATATATCTATGTGTGTATATCTATGTGTATATATATCTATGTGTGTATATATCTATGTGTGTATATGTCTGTGTGTATATATCTATATGTATATATCTATGTGTGTATATGTCTGTGTGTATATCTATGTGTGTATATATCTATGTGTGTATATATCTATATGTATATATCTATGTGTGTATATCTATGTGTGTATATATCTATGTGTGTATATATCTATGTGTATATATCTATGTGTGTATATATCTATGTGTGTATATATCTATGTGTATATATCTATATGTATATATCTATGTGTGTATATCTATGTGTATATATCTATGTGTGTATATCTATGTGTATATATATCTATGTGTGTATATATCTATGTGTGTATATGTCTGTGTGTATATATCTATATGTATATATCTATATGTATATATCTATGTGTGTATATGTCTGTGTGTATATCTATGTGTGTATATATCTATGTGTGTATATATCTATGTGTGTATATCTATGTGTGTATATATCTATGTGTGTATATATCTATGTGTATATATCTATGTGTGTATATCTATGTGTGTATATATCTATATGTATATATCTATGTGTGTATATCTATGTGTATATATATCTATGTGTGTATATATCTATGTGTGTATATGTCTGTGTGTATATCTATGTGTGTATATCTATGTGTGTATATATCTATATGTATATATCTATGTGTGTATATCTATGTGTATATATATCTATGTGTGTATATATCTATGTGTGTATATGTCTGTGTGTATATCTATGTGTGTATATATCTATGTGTGTATATATCTATGTGTGTATATGTCTGTGTGTATATATCTATATGTATATATCTATGTGTGTATATCTATGTGTATATATATCTATGTGTATGTATATCTATGTGTGTATATATCTATGTGTGTATATGTCTGTGTGTATATATCTATGTGTATATATCTATGTGTATATATCTATGTGTGTATATCTATGTGTGTATATATCTATGTGTATATATATCTATGTGTGTATATATCTATATGTATATATCTCTATGTGTATATATCTATGTGTGTATATCTATGTGTGTATATATCTATGTGTATATATATCTATGTGTGTATATATCTATATGTATATATCTGTGTGTATATATCTATGTGTGTATATATCTGTGTGTGTATATATCTGTGTGTGTATATATCTGTGTGTATATATATCTATGTGTGTGTATATCTATGTGTGTATATATCTATGTGTGTATATATATCTATATGTATATATCTATGTGTGTATATATCTATATGTGTATATCTATGTGTGTATATATCTATGTGTGTATATATCTGTGTGTATATATCTATGTGTGTATATATCTATGTGTGTATATATCTGTGTGTATATATCTATGTGTGTATATATCTATGTGTGTATATATATCTATATGTATATATCTATGTGTGTATATATCTATGTGTGTATATATCTATGTGTGTATATATCTATGTGTGTATATATCTGTGTGTATATATCTATGTGTGTATATATCTCTGTGTGTATATATCTATGTGTATATATCTATATGTATATATCTATGTGTGTATATATCTATATGTGTATATCTATGTGTGTATATATCTATGTGTGTATATATCTATGTGTGTATATATCTCTGTGTGTATATATCTCTGTGTGTATATATCTATGTGTATATATCTATGTGTATATATCTATGTGTGTATATATATCTATGTGTGTATATCTATGTGTATATATCTATGTGTGTATATATCTATATGTATATATCTATGTGTGTATATATCTATGTGTATATATCTATGTGTGTATATGTCTGTGTGTATATGTCTGTGTGTATATATCTATATGTATATATCTATGTGTGTATATATCTATGTGTGTATATATCTATGTGTATATATCTATGTGTGTATATGTCTGTGTGTATATGTCTGTGTGTATATATCTATATGTATATATCTATGTGTGTATATATCTATGTGTATATATATCTCTGTGTGTATATATCTATGTGTATATATCTATGTGTATATATCTATGTGTATATATCTATGTGTGTATATATATCTATGTGTGTATACATCTATGTGTGTATATAAACCCTCCCCTATAGTTAGGTTCCTTATGTGTGTGTTAAACACAGTAATGACACACAGAACTCAGACTGAGTCTTTTAGTACGGAGCCTTATGGTCGTGAACATACGGTAAATTGGCTCAACGAAAATAGGGATGATGAAGATTTTCTTTTTTTTTTTTTTTACAGAAAGTAGGACTTAGAATGAGAAGAGAACAGTGGTTTAATTCCACTTTAACTCCACCATGATGAAGTCATCCGCTGCCACTGGAACATTCTCCTCCTGACCTACATCTTTATTCCTGCTGCTTTAGTCAGGCTGGAAACACTCCGCCGTGTTCCTGGGAAAATGTTCCCGTTCCCTCCAGGAAAGATGGATTTCATAAGAGTTTCCACCTGATGGGATCTTAACGTGTGGAAATCATCCCTCGAGTCTTATGTAATGTAAAAGCTGTACACACACACACACACACACACACACACACACACACACACACACACACACACACACACACACACACACACACACACACACACACACACACACACACACACACACACACACACACACACACACACACACACACACACACACCTCTGAGAGAAGCATGTTTTTGGATGTTCAGGATGTCTCGGTATGACACCAGCTGACCTACACATTCTTTGGGAGGAAAAGCAGCCACATCATGGAAAGAAAGAGGGAGAACAGAACCAGAAGAGGCTGCACTGATTTGTTGATTAATCGAGTAGTTGCTATGTGTTCCATTAAATGTCCAACTATTTAGATTTATCATTCTTTCAGAAGAAAATGATGAATTTGGAACCAAATTCTCTGGTTCCAGCTTCTCTTCTCTAAATATTTCCTGGTTTCTTTAGTCTTCTATAACAGTAACCTGAACAAAAAAAGACATTTTAGTCTGAATCTTCAACATCTTATCTTTGAAAATAAAAAAAAAAATTTGTTAAATGACTACAATTCAAAACTAAGGAAACCAGAATGTTAGTAGGTTTGAGGACTGTTTGCTGCGGCTCTACAGAGGAACAGACTGGAGTCATTCTACGGTTTGTTAAATGTCAGAATCTACAGCTCAGAGATGGAGATTCACACTCGTTCTGATGCAGGATCTGTTTCTACTGGTGTGAAGATCTAAAGCGATGCAGATCAGGTCCTGGATCCACCAGAAGAAACCTGAACCACCACTTCCATCTAGTGGCCTCAGCCCTGATGTTCAGGGATTATCAAACCAAACTGATCCTTCTGGACCCACCTGCTGCTGCAGGGTCCAGTCTGGACTAACATGGTGGACCCACCTGCTGCAGCAGGGTCCAGTCTGGACTCAGATTGTGGACTAACATGGTGGACCCACCTGCTGCAGCAGGGTCCAGTCTGGACTCAGATTGTGGACCCACCTGCTGCAGCAGGGTCCAGTCTGGACTCAGATTGTGGACTCAGATCGTGGACCCACCTGTAACTGGTCCTCAGTGAACAGGTCCTCCGGGACCTTGCAGGCGATCAGGGCGTTGGGCAGGTCGGTGAACTTGACGTCCACCGTGGCCTCCTCCTCCCTCACGTCTTTCTGCGTCTCCTGCATGACGTTCGAACCTGGAACGAGCAGCAAAGTCTCATCTTTACCGATGAGGCCATAGACAACACGAACCGTCAGCTCCACTAAAGCTGCTCTGGTGTTAGCTCATCCTGACGAAGCTATAAGCCGCTATAAGACTACGGGCAACTTCTACCAACCTGGGACGTGAAATGTCGCTAAACCAGCGGAACGCGAACTATTCCGCTCATATGTGGACTCTGTGGATGTGGACTGGAGGCTGCTGCTGGGTGGTTGTCACTGTCCGAACACCAAACCCAGTTCCCTGTGTTTCAGCCCGTTAAGAGCTAATGAATCCTCCGGAGACTGTTAGCTGTTAGCTGTTAGCCCGGCGGAGGATAAAGGAGATGACGTCAGCGGGCAGCAGCTGTTTTCCATTTCCGGGTTCCACGAGTTATTCTAACAATATTATTTTTATTTGCAGCCTTTTAGATAATACTATAATAAAATAATATACTTTACGGTGTGATTCCACGAACCATATTTACACATATTTAGTTTTATGTATATAACTTCCTCCACTTATACAGAAAGTAATATATAAAACAAAACATATTTGAAAAATTGAAATTAATTGAATTAAAAATTGGGCATTAATGATTCTGTATATAATAGTCCACTGTTTTTAATTCTCTACATTAAACAAAATGTACTCATCATAAAACAAATCATTTAAAAAATAATAATAAAAATAAGAAAGGATCAATAATAATGTGCTGCATTTAATTTCGCTGAATTGAAATATATTCATATATAGTCATATTTTAATTTAAAGAAATTAAATGCTCAGAAGGGAGAAATGACACCAGCTGCTGTGTAAACTCTGCCCCCCTGTGGCAGCTTCTGCTTATTACAGGCTGTGACTGGTATTAGGTTATGTATAATACTTTAGTTCTACTGCTATACTATACATAATACTAATACTACAGTAGTATTTGATAAACGTCATGATCATACTGCATTTGTAACACAAACACACACACACACACACACACACTATTGTTATTTCTTCACTTTTTTTATTTTATTTTTCTTTCTCTATGAACTATACAGATTTTTTACTTTTAAAGTTTTTACTTTTAAGTATGAGTAAATGTCTTGCCTTTTGGTCAAAATATAAACTTAATGTGGCCAAATAGTGTAGAAATCAGACAAAAAATCTAACATTTAGTTCACATCAGAAACATTTTGAAGAGTAAATTAGGTAAAATTATTAGTTCAGCAGATGGATATGTACAGTATAGGTGTGTGTGTGTGTGTGTGTGTGTGTGTGTGTGTGTGTGTGTGCTGCTGGTTGCTAGTTGGCAGGGGTTTAATCTCCTGGTCATGTGGGGATCAGCCTTCATTTAATCCTCCAGAGAGAGAGAGGTAGATTGTAGATTTTTTGATGTCTCGGTCTGATTTCAGACTCTGTGGTCAGAGTAAAAAACAACAACAACAACAACTTAGTTTACTTAAAGCCTCAAACCTTTATGCCTGGAAAAATGTCTTATAATCTCTGACGTTAGAATCTCAGAATCCACATTTTCTTTTTTTTTCTCCCTGGGAATCTGGAACTTCCTCAGAAACATTCCCAGCTCCTGGAAAACCAGACTCATTGAAAACCACTTCACACAGAAACTTCAGGAGCGACTGGAAATCTCAGAACTATTTCAAGCTCCGAGTCCTCCTGTGACCTCAGATTCAACCTCTACCTGTGACCTGGTCTATTCTGAGCCGCCTGCTTTGTGACTGGGACAGTGATCGACTTTGGAATATTCTCTAGAACAATTGGATTTACTTTGCTTTTTATACCACGATCTACAATCCTCATCGTCCCCGGAAACACTCACCACAATCATTTGTGGATCTGCAACCTTAATCGGCGGCTCTTGTTTTCCTAATTGTCTTTTCTGGAATACTGGGTTAAATTCCATAAGCCTGACACCTGATCCTGTCAACGTGGTGAGTCGGCGTCTGATCGTCTCCTCAGTCACAGTCAGACATGTCAAACAGCACCGTTCTGGAGAACCAGAGAGGAAGAGAGGATGAGGATGGAGGAGAAGAAGAAGAAGAAGACGAGGAGGAGGAGGTGGAACTGGCAGAGGAGGCTGGGGAGGACGTCCTCATGATGGGAGGAGCAGGAGGAGAGAAAGTGTCCTTATCAAGTGAAGCGAGAAAAGAGGAGGAGGAAGGAGGTGAAAGACTGAAAGAAAGCAGGGAGGAGGCTGCAGAAGCTGAGGAGGAAGAGCTTGAAAAGACAGATGAACAGATCAGGGAGGAGAAAAGAGGAGAAGAGACGACGAAGGATGAAAATGATCCTCAAGGAATATTACACAGCGACAGAAAACATGGAGAGGTGAGAAAAACAGAGGGAAATCACCACGAGTCAGAAAAAGAGGTAAAAGAGGAGGAGAGTGATGAGGGTGAGAGCGAATCAGGAGGATCATCAGACCAGATTCCTGCCAGCAATGATGAAAAACCTGAAGATGCACAGTGGTCTTCTGAGGTTTTTACATCACCAACCAACACTGAGGTAAAAGAAAGTCCTGTTACCATGGAGACAGATGAACAAATCAAAGTTCAGGATGATCTCTGTCAAACCTCAGGACTCAATGACCACATTTCACCTCTGGATGAAGCTGCTGTCGTGGAGGTGGTGGCTGATGAAACCAGCCAACCCAACCACGAGGGTCAAACTGAAATAATAAGAACTGACGGGGATGACGCAGAACCTAGAAAACAGGAAGCTGAGTCCACAGAGAACGACATCAGACGGCAGCAGGACGGGACGGGAGCACAGCAAACTGAGGAGCTCCATGTTTCAGATGCAGGAAGTAGAGAAGGTCAGAGGGTGGATCAGCCAGAAGAACAGACACAGACAGGAGGAAGGTCTGAGGAAGCAGAGATGGACGCTGAGGTTACGACACCAACGACAGAAGATGATGATGATGATGATGAGAAAGAGCACAGAACACGAGATGATCTGGAAACAGCGGAAGGAGAAAACCAGGTCCAGGAAGCTGCTCCAGAACCAGAAGTTAAGTGTGTAGAAGACCATTCAGTCACTCAGCAAGATGTGGATTTGGACCAGGTTGGAAGATATGCCAGATCAGAGGAGAAAGGGTCCAGCACAGAGAGGGGAGGGGATCCAGAACATCCTTCACAGCTCCTCAGAGAAGACACCACCGAGGAGCTGCTCAGAGATCCGGCCCAGATGGGACAGGAAGAAGAACCTGTGACTGATTTAGATGATGAGATTGGAGAAACAGAGCCGAGACTTGAAGGACAACAGCCTGCAGACATTAAGACCCCGTCAGAAGAAGCTGAGACAGAAGATGGAGGTTGTGAGGAGCTGGCAGCAGGTGGAGAGAACGATGAGAATCATGAGGAGAAGAAGCCGGATGATGGAAACTCAGAGGTGGACTTGGATAGAGATGGAGGAGTTCAATGTGTGGAGAACGGGATCCTGGGTCCTGAACCACGTCCACTCAGGAAGGAAGGATGTGGGACCCGGCCGCTGCCCCCCAGGAGAAAGGATGACGACTGGATTAAAACAGACAAGGCTGAGGACAGAGGATGGAGGCTGGTGGAGAGAGACCAATCAGCGAGGAGCGAGGACTGGATCCAGGAGCTGAAGTCGGTCATCAGGGACGAGTCCCAGACCAGGACCGGGGGCGGGCAGGTGAAGAAGAAGAAGCGGGTGGTGCTGGTGGACGATGGACATTCATACGTCCCTCAGCAGGACAGGAGGGACGAGGTGAGACCCATCTCACACAGGAGGGTCCAGGCGTTTCTGAACACAACAACATCCCAGCAGCAGGAGTACAGGGTCTCCCTGTATGTCAAGGTAAACGTTTATCACACTAACACTTATTATTATTATAAGTGTTAGTATTATTATTATTATTATTATTGTTCATTAAATGTTGATCAAAGATCATCAGTTTACTGTTAGAGAAGAATAAAGAAACCAGGAAATAACCAGAGAACAGAAGCTGAACCAGAGAATCTGGACATTTTCTTATTTTAAAATGACTCCTAATTAATTATCAAAATAGCTGATGATGAGCAGAGCCTCAGAATTTAATGTTCAGACCTTTAGATCAAGAACTACAAAATTAAAATGATCAAAGTAAATAATTAATAGTTGTTCTAACTGTAATTGTTTGTTAATATAATTTGATTCTTAATAATTTCTATTGTTCCTAAGTCTCTGTTGCCATGGTAACGTTAACACCCCATAATACGTTTGTGTATTATGGGGTTTGTGATTATTTCATTCTTCATATGGGACATTCATTCTAATTTTATTTTTTTTATTTAAATATCATTTATGAGGCAGCGCCACGTTATTGATTAACAGACTGATCATGATTATTGATGCTGTGGTTACCATGGCAACAGACACAACTTATTTTAATTAGTGTAATTTATTCGTCCCACTAAGTCTGGTAGAGCTGTTTTTAAACAGAAGAACAGTAGAACTAAACAGCTGCTTCTGTGAGTTGATAATGATTCGTCCTAAACTCAAACGAGTTTCTAACAAAGTTCTACTTCGTTCCATCTTTTCTTCTCTCACCTGGTTCAGTATCACATGTTTGTGTCACATCCCTGTGTCTGTTTCAGAGCTTTTATTCTCTGTCTTCTGCCTGGAGGCGGGAAACGTAGCGCTGCGTGACGCCGCGTCACATGATGACGTAATGACGCCGCGTCACATGATGACGTAATGACGCTGCGGGCGTTACTACTATAATAATAACAACAAAGTCAAACTCAAACACTACATAAAGTCATTCCATACGTTATTTCCTGTAACTCTGAGGAACTTTTAAACCTGCTTTATATGATTTAATACTCTTTGCCACCTCTTTGTTTTAGGTGTATTTTATAATATTTATTTTAAAGCACTTATGGCTTATTGTTATTTATTGCTGTTGGAGCAGAAGTCAGGTTGTTTAATCCAACACGATTCCCAGCAAAAGGAGTCTAGAAACAGAATGAACGTGATGGTCGAGGCTGAAATGTTGAGTCTGAGGTTTAATGCCAAGAAAAATGCAGTAATATCAGAGACTGGCTTCACACGCAACACGCAACACGCAACACGCAACACGCCTGCTCGCTGTGGGGCTCACATCCCAACAATGGGCTGCTTTGTCTGATGAAACGCTGGGAGTTGCTGCAGAGGCACAGAACGGGTGAAACATGTCATCAGTCCAACTTCTGATGTCCACCACATAGCTGTGCCTCCCACACACTCACAGCATTTCATCAAACACACTCTGAGCGTTTCCGTCATGATCTAGTTTTATTAAAGAGCAGGAAGTGATGAATATTCTGCACCAGGAGCGTGAAGGGTTAACACTACGTCTCTGCATAAGCTGATTAACAGTTTGCAGCGCTGGAAATAACATCCTCACACCCTGACTGTACGGTACTTTATGTTTAACAGATCACCACCAACTGTTGTTATTATTATTACATTAGACTTTTACTGCTTGGATGAACTCACCACACACACACAAACTGATTTCTCAGCTGCAGGGGGCGGAAAAAGGATCTTTCTGTCTCTTGCTGTGATGGACAAAGATTCCCTCCACACCCACCCACCCCAGACAGCTGTAACACACACACACACACACACACACACACACGCACACACACACACACACACACACACACACACACACACACACTCCTCTGAGAGAAGCATGTTTTTGGATGTTCAGGATGTCTCGGTATGACGCTGTAGTTAAAACGTTGGGCTTCCCCAACATTGAGTTGTTCGTCAAGGTAAGAGAAACACACGTTTCTTCATTATTAATAAAAGTGTAGAGATATGTGGTGTAAACACACACACACATACAGTTTTCTGCTGCAAAGCTGCATCTCTGGTGCTGACGTGGTGTAAAATACAACAGAAGCCACCTCTGAAGTATTCGTGTTCTTCAGGGTCAACACACTTCATTCTGATCCAGGGAGACTTAGGTCCTGATGCACATCAGTAAACTTGTTTCAACATGTTTACGTGGATAAATGCTGGGTTCAGATGACATGAGAAACACGTTTCTTTACCCGCCCTAAACACTGGATAAGTTCTGTGTGTCTGGTGCTGGTTCTGACACATGATGGTGAACCGGTTCCTGTGTGTGGATGTTCAGGCAGGAAGTGATGGAGAGAGCCTGGGGAACTGTCCCTTCTCCCAGAGACTCTTCATGATCCTGTGGCTGAAGGGAGTCGTGTTCAACGTCACCACCGTGGACCTGAAGCGGTAAATGTCTCACCCACTAACCCACCCATTCACCCACTCACCCACTCACTCATTCACTCACTCACTCATTCACTCATTCACTCATTCACTCATTCATTCATTCACTCATTCATCCCCAGCCATTGATCTGGTTTCTCTCCAACCAGGAAACCGGCTGACCTGCAGGACCTGGCTCCGGGCACCAACCCGCCCTTCATGACCTTTAACGGGGAGGTCAAAGTGGACGTCAACAAGATCGAGGAATTCCTGGAGGAGAAACTGACCCCCCCACGGTGCACATGACCTTCATTTAAACATACTTAAACATGCGTATGTGGTTTGTCATTCCAGATATCCACTATGTGAATATTGAGAATTACCAACAGTAGTATTCCCAGGTTGAGCATTTAAGGGTCAGTAGCAAATCACAAGATGAGAAAGTCAGAAACTTCATAAAATCCAGTTTTAAATAGCGTTCACCAGGTCTATAAATGTACGTATTAACTCAACATCAGTCTGACCTCCACGCCGTGTCCAGGTTCCCGCGCCTGGCGGCTCGACACCCTGAAGCCAACACGGCCGGCATCGACGTCTTCGCCAAGTTCTCAGCATACATCAAGAACTCCAGAAAAGACGCCAATGACGGTGAGAGACCTGATCGATAATCGATAATCAATCAACGAGTTCTCAGCTGCTGAGAGCATCCGTGTGTAGAACTGACACTTTATTCCCTTTAGAATAAAGCAGAATCAAACCGGTGGCAGCCTCATCCAGGAGGAGAAACTAGCAGAACAAATACAACTATGAGAATAAAACTCTTCAGTGTGACACTCAGCAGCTCCAGCAGCGCCTCATATACGACGTGTTATAAGTCATGTTATATAACTCCTGCTGTCTGCAGCCTTAGAGAAGGCCCTGCTCAGGTCGCTCCAGAGGCTCGACCTCTTCCTGAGGACGCCGTTGCCCGGGGAGATGGATGCTGACCACGCCCCCAGCCCCGCCCCCGACCACGCCCCCTGGTCGACCGAGTCATCCAGAAACTTCCTGGACGGGTCAGAACTGAGCCTGGCCGACTGTAACCTGCTGCCCAAGCTGCACGTGATCAAGGTGCTGCCCCAACACACACACACACACACACACACACACACACACACACACACACAGTAAAGACACCAGTAACCACGCCCCCCCCCCCAGGTGGTCTCCCTGAAGTACCGGGGGTTCCAGATCCCAGGTCAGCTGACGGGGGTGTGGAGGTACCTAAGCTCCGCCTACCAGAGGGAGGAGTTCAGCAGCACCTGTCCTGCTGATAGGGAGATAGAGCTGGCCTACCTGGACGTGGCTAAGCCAATCAAATGAGAGGAAACTGAACATATTTATTTATTACCTGGTGTTGTAAACCTTTAAGAAACAGAATCAACCTGATCAAAAAAATAAACTAAATACAACTGAGGCCCAAACAGTTCTAGTGTCATACAGATGTGGTGATAAAGTTAATTAAACTTTATTTAAAACAAACCAGGAGTTAAAGTTAAAATGTCTGTAAGAGATTTTAATTCCTTTAATAAAGTTATTCAAAATTTCTGCAAAAGATGAAGATTAAAATCGGAGCTAATCTATTACTGTGGGAGTTTTATAAAAGACGTTTCACAGCAGAATTTAACAACAACAGAGAAATTAACCAAAAAGAGTTTTACCTGGAAACGACAGCTCAGGTGTTTCCAGTTTCCACAACCGAAAAAACTGCTCAATAAATCAAAAGCTAAAACAACTGTGTCATTTAAATAAAACTAAATGTAAAACAACAGCAGCAGGTGAATCTCTGAACGACAAACGTTCATTAGGTTCACAAAACATGGAAGTGACAGCTGGAAACAGGAAGTCAATCAGAGCAGGGGAGGAGAGGACCAATCAGAGCAGGGGAGGAGAGGACCAATCAGAGCAGGGGAGGACAGGACCAATCAGAGCAGGGGAAACTCACAGCTGACCTTTAACACTGAGAGGAATGTGTGACATCACAGATTCACAGGTCGTCACTAACCAACGAAGTATCTAAAAACTCATTTAGTTTAATTCTAATAATTTTCTTCATCAGTTTTTAATTCAGCAAAAAAATAAAAAAGGGAAAAATTAACATTCACCAAGATACTACAAGGTACTATACATGATACGATAAAGTACTACAGAATACTACAAGGTACTAACAGGATAGTACAAAGTACTACATGATACTATGGGGTATTACAAGGCACTACAGAATACTACAAAGTACTACAAAGTACTATCCAGTACCACAGGGCTCATTTTTCTTTGAACCCAAACGAATAAAATGTTGATTTTGTGTATTTTTGGTCTTTACTCATTTATACTTGAAAACAGAAACTTCATCGTTTTTCCATCTGATTCCACATCGAGCCAAAACTCTTCATGTGATTAATCCAGTTGAATAAAACCACGTTTTAGAGCTTTTTCTATTTGTACATTTTCTAAACAGTAAATTTGACTCTACTTCCTCCTTCATTCGTGTTTAATGTGCTGATGCCACAGCTTTAACTTGTATTGATGATTTATTTGTCATATTCTCCAGTTCTCAGCCTCCTCCTGTGTTTGGCCTTAAATCTGAGGATAATCTGTATTAAACTCGTTTATTTCTACATCATGAACTCTGTGTTCCTGTCCTCTTATTTACATAAAACCTTGGTTAGAACATTATTCTGAAGTAAGTTCATGTAAAATGAGTTTGTTAAAATCTCTGTAACCTCCTGCACCAAAAATCACTATTTCATCCATGAACAGGGAGTTTAATTCACAGAGAATGAGGATAATGATTTAAATGAATGACATTAAAGATGGAGATGTGGTGTTTTTACACTGTAAAAGTCTATAATCATAAAATATGATGTTCACATGTCGACATCGCTCCATGTTAAAAAGGATTTTACTTCACTTTTAAAGCCAAATGAAATAAAGTGCAGCACACACACACACACACACACACACATTCTGCACCATCGCCATGGAAACCCTCTGTAATGACCCCGTTTTTACACGCGGCCGGCAAACAGTTCCGTTACCGTGGAAACGCCCCCCTGACTGTGGAGGGGTGATACTGGAACCATCCAGGATTTATTATCCTGAATATGTTGAAGGTAGAAAAACATCTGTAAGTAAAAGACGAGATGAAACGTGCTGGAGATGACGTTTATTCAAAGGTTAAAGGTCACACACGGCGAAGGTGCGTCTGTCTGCAGGTTAATGAGCGCTTCGTGCCTCAGCACACGTCCTCTTCTCTGATTGGTCAGTCTGGTTATTCAACGGGGCGGGGCCTCCCGCCGCCACGGCAACGGTCTCCTGGCA
>JAYKQN010000043.1:975000-987500 GCA_036785175.1 Eupleurogrammus muticus
TTCACTAATGTTTGGTCCCTGGAGGAGAAACGTCTCATCAGCATCAGCTGATCTCACCTCTGTGGGTGGGCGCCGCTGCCCCCCCGCTCCCTAGGATCAGCAGCGCCATCATGGCGGCCGCCAGCGCTGCGTCGTTCATCATGGCGGCGCTGCAGACCAACGCCCAGTCGCTTCGGTTCCTTCGCCAACAGCCAATCGTCTTTGTCTCTCTCGGGGGTTCTCCTACAGTCCTGGCGTGCAGGTTTTCAGGCCGTGTGGTCGCTTCTCGTGCTCAGGATGTGTCGACATGGGTTACCTGGGGAAATCTGTGACCTCACAACAACGGGCCGGGGTCAGCCGCCCGCTGCCATCGATGCGCCTCTGGACCAAGGCTTGTCAGGAGTGGTTCGGTGCTGCGAGCGCGGCGCCGCGTTTTTAAACGCCACTCTGCCTCTGGTCGTCACGCCGACGGATCCCCCGTCGACCAATCGTTGCCCTGGAACCCCCTGGCCCCGCCTCCTTTTCCCGGACGCGTCGCTGACATTTGGGGATTTTGGCGGCGGCGATCTTTGTGTGTTTGGAGTCAAAGCTATCTTTTTGTGAATGTGATGTGTGTTTAGGCTGGTGTTTAAAGTGTGTGTGTGTATGTGTGTGTGTGTGTGTGTGTGTGGGGGGGGGGGGCAGGCTGTATAAGCAGTGATAAGGTGGTTCTTAATATGTTTGCTCAGGGGCCACAGAAAGAGAAAGACCCTCTGACGCATGAGGGCCTGGAGCCACACTGACCACACACACACACACACACACACACACACACACACACACACACACACACACACACACACACACACACACACACACACACACACACACACACACACACACACACACACACACACACACACACACACACACACACACACACACACACACACACACCATTCAACCGTCAAACACAGAAAACGACAGCAAACTCATGTACACACACACACAAACACTCTTGGGGAAGAAAGGTGAAGACAGACACACACACACACACACACACACACACACACACACACTGTGGGATGCACATCAAAGGCCAAAGAAAAGACTGAGAAGTTGCGTCCGAACGACAAAGGACCAGAAGAATGTTTCCTGCCTCTTCCTGTGTCCTTCACTGTGACGACTAATCCCAACGGACAGGAAGTTGACCGAGTGACGAAGGAACGCCACCGCAAACACAAACACACACACACACACACAAACATACACACAAAGCTTGGTGGAGGCTGAAGATGAAGTCGTGTGGGAGGAAGAAATACGGAGAAAATACTAAGAATGGGATGAAGAGGACAGAATGAAACACCAGTCACACAGCGTGTGTGTTAATGTGTGTGTGTGTGTGTGTGTGTTAATGTGTGTGTGTGTGTGTGTTGCCGGGTGAAGGAATCCAGCTGAGGAACGTCCACTCATGTTCTGTCTTTGACATTAAAACACTGAGGTCTGATTCTGAAGGGAATTGAACATTAAAGTTCGTTAACAGATGATTGACAGGTGACTGATTATTAACGATAACGAGGTCACTCATTGTTTTAGTCACTGAAACCACGATGGATAAAAAATAAACCCATTTAGTTGAAGCCTGAAGTGACTTTACCTGAAAACGGTTTTTTGTGTTCCTCTGCCTTCAGTTCAATAAATTGACTTTTACTAAATAACAGAGAAGTGAGATTGTTAATTAACGGATTATTTTACTTTATGGTCACAAAAGTTTGTGTTTGGAAAAATAGAATACTACTACTAATCATCAGTTTAGTATCATAGCCCAGAGAATGGACATGATTAATGTGTGAACCTGGTACAGTACCTGCTCAGCACATCACGACCAACAGATGCTTCACAGACACAGACACTTTCATAAAATTAAGTTTTAATAGTTTAACAGTCCAAGGGCGATGTGGAAGCATTTTATGCCAAAATAAAACAAAAATAAAACCCAAATAAATCCAATAAAATCCATGCGGAGCTTTAAGATGACGGAGCAGTGTGTGTGTGTGTGTGTGTGTGTGTGTGTGTGTGTGTGTGTGTGCAGCACCTCCCTCCTCACTTCTTCCAGCTGTAGCTGTAGTTGTTCATGCTCAGGTGACTCAGGCTCATTTTACCCAGACTGGGGGGCTGCTGCAGCTGCTGCAGGGAGGGGGGGGCGAGACCACAAGAGGACAGGTCCACGGACTCTGCTGGGCCCTGGACACACACACACACACACACACACACACACACACACACACACACACACACACACACTTCATGTTCACTTTTAATTAAATCAATTTACATTAAGGAGTGTGGAGCTGGGGAGGAGTTTGTGTGTGTGTGTGTGTGTGTGTGTGTGCTCCTCACCTGCTGCTGCTGCTGCTGGCCGGTGTGTGTGTTCATGACGGCTGTAGGTGTGTGTGTGTACAGGGCAGCAGAGAAGTTTCCTTTCTGTGCAGGTCGCAGCAGGTTCGTGATGGCGTGAAGAGATGAAGGAAGGACGGGACCTGGACGCAAATATCAAATATATAGAATCAACATAGAATAAATTATGTTTTCTATTAAACGCTGGCTGTTAAAATATATAATATACTAAAACATATTATAATATACTACAATTTAAAGTAGTGTGATATATTCCAACATAAAGTACTATATTACTGTGTACTACTCTGTGTTTTACTGCAGTAGAATGTGGCTGTGTACACACCTGTGATCTCCAGGCTGCTGATGTTCTGGTAGCTGGAACCAACCTGACTCTTTACATTCACAGTACGAGCCTGACACACACACACACACACACACACACACACACACACACACACACACACACACACATCATTCACAATGGTGATTATTGATCATCTTTAATTATTACTAACTTATTATTATAGATTTTATAACAAACCATAAAACAAACAAATGAACTTTTCCTCTTGTCTGATCAACCCATTCATCAATTATCAAACTAGTTGGTGATTAATGTGATACTAAACTAATTGATAATTAACAATGATCAATAGTCACAGCTGTTCAATAACTGGCTGTTTGATTCATTGATGGATTTATGGTCTGTTTTTTCTTCACATGATTTATATTAATGTGAACTGGTCTGATGATTTTATGCTGGATGGACGTGTGTGTGTGTGTGTGTGTGTGTGTGTACCTTCAGCGTGTGCAGGGACGCCCCCCTGAAGGCGGTGGGGGCCAGCAGCGTGGGGGGTAACCCGGCCTGAGGCCCCGCCCCCGCCACCAGCCCCTTCCAGTTGATGAGGAAGTTGATGAGTGTGAAGGTGTGTGAGCCCTCCACACACACCACGGACTCGGGTTTGTGGTCCAGCGCCACGGTCTGGGCCTCCTTACGCCTGGACCAGGGTTCAGGACGTTTAGCGGGTTTAAAAAGACACAAAGGTCACAGGGGTCAAACCCCAGGCCCGCGGACCCGGTCTGGGTCCTGTTCTGTTCAGACTTATTGAGGTTTACTGTTGTGTAGCAGATAAATGCTGCTGGATTAAATACTTAACATTTATAATTATTTTTCAGTTCCACCATTTGACATTTTCTGTGAAATCACACACCAAATCCATGTTTTTGTAATAATAAAAGGTACAAATGGACTGTGAAAGGACAACAAACCAACATGAACATAAAACGTACGTTTTGAGAGACATGAAAAACCACATTTAACAGTGTAATCATCAAGGATCCTGTTGTCGAGCAGCAACAACGCCTCACATTCAAATACAGGGATATTGTCATGTAATAAATGACAGTAACAAGTAATAAATAACATTACAGGCTATTTACTGTCTCATGTATGGCTGCAGCAGTTTAATAATTCAACACTAAAACCACAGCAACAATAACAAAATATTATATCTATTATAAGTAGAGGCAGTTCCTGTATGTGAAATAATGATCTCTACAAACGGCTCTCTGAGGGGAACCGTAACACTGACGAGTGGCAGATCAGGTAAATCAGCTCAGATCAGACGGGACAGGATACAGTTGGATGGTGATGCTGTCTGGCTTCTTGATTTTATCCTGGACGCCCATCTCCTGCAGCCAGGAGAAGTCCTCGTCCTCATCCTGGTCCTGGTCCTGGTCCTGGTCTTCATCTCCTGGTCCACGGATCCTGCAGGATCACAAGCATCCTGATTAGTGAATCTGAGTTCCTGAGAGAGAATAAGAGGAATAAAGAGTCTTACTCTTCCTGGTGCTGCTTCCTCTGCTCCACCTGAGGCAGATTCATCTCTATCCCTGAACACACAACAGGATATTTGACACTCAATCCACTGAGTCAGAACATCGACCAAACGATGTAACAGAAAGAGAATGATTAACCTTAAAGACTAAATCCACCTAGACTATAAAACTAGTTGATATCTCATGTTTTAATTAAATCCATTATCTAGGAGAAAGTTGTCAGGATTTTACCACATGATATTTTTAAATTCTAATAATTATAAATAATAGTTTCACCTTCAGCCTTCATGGCTTCTCTCAGGCCTCGCGTGGTCGGAGAAATCAACGCTACGATGCAGCTGGATCCTCCGAGTCCAGCAGCTCTGAACAGGACGGTGAACTGAGGGCGGAGTGAGGAGAGACTGAGCAGCTTCACCTGGTAGCAGCAGCTTCACCTGGTAGCAGCAGCTGTACCTGGTAGCAGCAGCTGTACCTGGTAGCAGCAGCTTCACCTGGTAGCAGCTTCACCTGGTAGCAGCTTCACCTGGTAGCAGCTTCACCTGGTAGCAGCTTCACCTGGTAGCAGCAGTTGTACCCGGTAGCAGCAGTTGTACCCGGTAGCAGCAGTTGTACCCGGTAGCAGCAGTTGTACCCGGTAGCAGCAGTTGTACCCGGTAGCAGCTGTACCTGGTAGCAGCTTCACCTGGTAGCAGCTTCACCTGGTAGCAGCTTCACCTGGTAGCAGCTTCACCTGGTAGCAGCTTCACCTGGTAGCAGCAGCTTTACCTGGTAGCAGCTGTACCTGGTAGCAGCTGTACCTGGTAGCAGCTTCACCTGGTAGCAGCTTCACCTGGTAGCAGCTTCACCTGGTAGCAGCAGCTTTACCTGGTAGCAGCAGCTTCACCTGGTAGCAGCAGCTTCACCTGGTAGCAGCTGTACCTGGTAGCAGCAGCTTCACCTGGTAGCAGCAGCTTCACCTGGTAGCAGCAGCTTCACCTGGAAGCAGCTTCACCTGGTAGCAGCTTCACCTGGTAGCAGCAGCTTCACCTGGTAGCAGCAGCTTCACCTGGTAGCAGCAGGTTTACCTGGTAGCAGCAGGTTTACCTGGTAGCAGCAGCTTCACCTGGTAGCAGCTTCACCTGGTAGCAGCTTCACCTGGTAGCAGCTTTACCTGGTAGCAGCTTTACCTGGTAGCAGCAGCTTTACCTGGTAGCAGCTTTACCTGGTAGCAGCTTTACCTGGTAGCAGCAGCTTTACCTGGTAGCAGCAGCTTTACCTGGTAGCAGCTTTACCTGGTAGCAGCTTTACCTGGTAGCAGCTTTACCTGGTAGCAGCTTTACCTGGTAGCAGCAGCTTTACCTGGTAGCAGCAGCTTCACCTGGTAGCAGCTTTACCTGGTAGCAGCTTCACCTGGTAGCAGCAGCTTTACCTGGTAGCAGCAGCTTCACCTGGTAGCAGCTTTACCTGGTAGCAGCTTCACCTGGTAGCAGCAGCTTTACCTGGTAGCAGCAGCTTCACCTGGTAGCAGCTTTACCTGGTAGCAGCAGCTTCACCTGGTAGCAGCAGCTTCACCTGGTAGCAGCTTTACCTGGTAGCAGCAGCTTTACCTGGTAGCAGCTGTACCTGGTAGCAGCAGCTTTACCTGGTAGCAGCTTTACCTGGTAGCAGCTTTACCTGGTAGGAGCAGACGTAGAAGAACGGGCAGAATCCGGCCTTCAGGGAGCCGTAGAGAGACGACAGGCTCACGGACCTGGAGGAACACACAGAAACAAACTTCACTTCAATCAGTTGGTGTTTCTGAGCTTCAGCTTCATGTTGGTTATGACTCGATGAACTGATGAATTAACCCTTTACAGGCCTCTTTCTGTGTTTCATACAAAAAACAAATACTTTTAGAAAAAAGTTTTTTTCTTCTCTTGTTTTACGACTGCAGTATTTGATGTCAGGAAATGTTTATGGTTGAAGTTATTCTCTTTTCATTTGTACTTTATGTATAAGAAACTATCAATCATTAGTGAAGGAGTCCACTTATCAGGTCTGAGAACCCAAACGTCATTTAATGTGGTTTCTATCGACAGTGAGCAGGAGTTGATGTTTCCCTCCTCCAGTTCATCTTTTAGCTTCCCCTACACACTGTCCTCCTCTTACTATATTTACTACATTTCAACATTTCCTACAGCCACTGTTTGTGTTTCTTGGTCACCATTCGCTCATGAGGCTGTGCTGCACGGCGGCGTCCTGCCCCCAGGGGGCGCTGCGTCCGGCCAGGCCCCTGTCGGCGTTGATGCGGGGGAACAGCGGGACCCAGGGCAGCGAGGGGTGCTGCCAGTACAGCAGGCTCTGCTGGAAGCAGCAGCGCAGCTCCTGCAGCGGGGGAGAAACGCCGTGAGAAGACGGGCGGAAACACACTGGAATAACAGGGGGGGGGGGGGGTCTGGACCTGGACGTCGAGGGGGGCCCCGCCGACCCGGGCCCTGAGGTGCCGGTCCAGGCCCCGGGCCTCCTCCTGGGCTCGGGGGTGCTCGGCCCACGCCAGCGGCAGCGGCGACGTGAACAGGAGGCGCGTCTTCAGGCTCCAGTCGGCCGGGTAGTCTCTGCAGACCGGGGGGGCGATGGAGGCCGGGGAGATGGACTGGGGGCTCTGCAGGGGGGGCAGGGTTCAGACCATTAGTTGTTAAACCAGGTTTTGTTTTACTCAACTACTGTTCACGACTTTAAGTTAAAAAGTTTTGTTTCTACTTTAAAGTCCAGTCCAGTGTTTCTGGAACAAACCTTTGTGGGTTTAAACTCACGTTATGAGGTCGTATTTTCCATTTTTATCTTCAGTAAATTAACTAGTTACTTTCTACCACTCTTCAGATAAAAGAAATGGAGTAAAACAACATTTACCTCTGAAATATACTACAGTATGAAGTAGCATTACACAGAAATACTAAAGTAGCTCAACGTTAAGTACCAGAGTAAAAGTACTGCGTTACTTCCACAGTATTTACTCACTTCACAAAAACACTAATTAATCAATTAGTTTCCAACTATAACAATAATCATCAATTATGTTGTTAATCGATTTATGGATTTGAGTCATGTTTCAGTAGAAAGTGTCCAAATTATCTGATTATTTCCTGGTTTCTTTATTCTTCTATAATAGTAAACTGATGATCTTTGGTTCAATCTGCAGCTTTGGGAAACATTAAAATGGATTAATGGTTTAATAATCAATAGATGAATCATGTTCCAGATCAGTGGTTATTTGCAGCTGATGGAGAGTCGTACCTTCAACAGCGAACTTTTTACATCTTTATCTTCTTCTTCTTCATCTTCTTTGTGCAGAGAATCGTCTCCAGAGTTCAGACGCTTCTACAGCAGAAACAGACCAGAAAACATCAGCCTCATTAATACGTTCATTTTTCTTATTAATTACATTCATTATTTCACTGTCTCAGACATGTTTAGTCAACCGAGGCTGAATGTGTTAAATAGATTTAATTTAATGGTCTCATCAAGTTCCCTCAGTTATGAAGGAAATAATGTAATTTATTATTATGAAAAATAGACAATTTTTAGATAGTTATGAAACGTTTATAATAATGTTTATTTAAATTTGACTCAAAATGTGTCACAATTTAAAAAATAGACAAACAGCAGATGGAATATTAATACGTAATCTGTTAAACACTTTATTCTATTTTTATCGTCATATTTTATATTTAGTTTACTTAACCTTTATCTCTGTCAACACTGGACTTACCGTAATTACTTGAGTAAACGGACTTCGTTACTTTCTACCACTCAGATAAAAGTGATGGAGTAAAAGTACAACATCTTACCTCTGAAACATAGTAGAGTATGAAGTAGCATTACACAGATACCCAGTAACTCAACGTGACGTACAGAGTAGAAGTACTGCGTTCCTTCCAGTATTTACAGTATTTACGGTATTTACGGTATTTACGGTATTTACCACTAACCTCTCTGCTCATTCGTTCTTCGGCTTCTTTCAGTTTGGCGCTAAACGTTAAAACTTGTTTTTCTTGGTTTGTAGAGTTTTCTTTTTCTTCCGTGTTTCCGCCGTCGTTATAAATGAAGAGTTTCTTGCTTTGCGGGCTGTGCGTGTGGTCGCAGTGCGCGAACGGGTTCCTGCGTTTCCCCGCTCCGGTTCCGGTCCGCGGCTGGTTGTTGAACAGCGGCCCCGGGGAGAAGGGCCGCAGCCCCGGCTGCGGGGAGCCGCCGCGGCCGGGCGGAGAGCGCCCGTCCCCGGCGTCGCTGCGGGCTCTGCTCCGCCGCATTTTCATGATTTCAGCCGGTCGCTTGAAGCTCGGAGAGTAACCCGCCTCCTGCTCAGACATTTTACCAGGAGGTTTTGTTAAAAAACGTTTAAACCATGCGGGAAAAGAGCGTCGGATGATCTTGGTCTGGTGTTGACTTCCGCACGATACAAATTTGGCGCGGAACGTGATGACGTAATAGTCATACCCGCTCGCGTTAAAAAAAAAAAAACTTTATTGAAAGTTTTGTTAAAATAAATCAAGAAAACGTCATGTAGAAAAAAAATATGTATTATGTGTATATATATACACACATTTACTTTATTATTGTTTTTTTCGTTTTTAATTGTGTCTTGATGCTTTTAATGTAATTTAAATATAAAATAATTCATTGATCAGAACTAAAGACCGAAGCAATGTCACCACGTGTAAAAAAATAACAACAAATATAATAATAAATAAAATATAATTAAAATGCTGCTCCAAGTTAAATTTACATTAACATGGAATTATATTAAGCGTATGTGTATAAACGTACACCGACTTGAGTTTCTAATAAGTTTATTGTATTTTAAGTAATTTGTTGGGTTTGTCCACTTCCTCATTTGCATGAGGCCTCTGGCAAAGACTGAAAGGCCTGTGTCCGTCACCGTGATTAATACGACGTGGGGTCAATTTTATCTCCTGTTAATTCATCTCTGGTTGGGATCATTAATCACATCTGACGATCAGCCAGCAGCAAATTATAGCTGCTGCTGGAAATCAATGCTCATCCCTGCAGAAGAGAGAAAAACAGCGATTCAGGGCCAGAATTGATGGATAATGACCTTCTGCAGGGCAGCTGGAACGTCTTATATTCTTCTCCTTTATTAAGATTTAGCTTCATGAAGCCATAGAGCTGAAAGGTGAATTTACTGTATTTAATGTTCACTTTAACATTTGGTTTGGATAAATATTTAAATCTGATGTGTTTGTGGATCTAGATTCAACTTATATTTACATCCAGGTGCTGTGTGTTTATTCTCACCTGAGAATTAAAATAATAGAAGTAAGAATGGAGTTTTTGCCTCTGAAATAAACAGCTGAGTAACAATGATAAGGGGAAATATTTTGGACTAAAAGTATAAATCAGAATAGAAGTCAATTACAGAAATCAGTACCTTAACATCACATTTTAACACAAACCTGAGTAAATATAAATCTGCTTTTCAGCATTAATTAATCTGGAGATTTTCCTACAAACAACTATATATATATACGGGCTGATTATATATATTTATACTTTAGAAAATCAAGTCAACAGATATCAGTATTTGATTAAAAGTTATTTTCCTTTTCCTCCTCGTACATTATACGTTTATAATGAGTTTAACTGACAAAAATGAATAAAATCGTCAATCAATTTGATTATAAATGTGTTTAATCAGAATCTGTAGAAACTTGAGTTGTTCTGTTTTCAATCACTAGATGTCGCTGTTCAACAAGGTAAAAATAACCTGATTTTACTAATCACATTCAGAATGTGCTGAATAGAATAATAATTATTATAAAAGAAAACACTACATTACAAATAAGAAGAATATTTTGGATAAAATAAAACATAAATGTGGCTGCAGTAAAAGTGGTTTAGTCCCTCAGACTCATTTATTACAAATAAACATGAACAAAAACGATTTGCAAATAAATAAAGGTAGTTTTAACACATTTTTAGGTTCATATTATTTTATGATTGCAACTCAAGTTTGTTCTTCATTTATTATTAAAGACACCAAATTTACTGGAGGATGTTTTAAAACTGCAAACAAACACTTTTTTGGAGATAAAACTTTTGCATTTTGTATTTTATTTATCATTTATTTCACTAATAATAAAACATTTTTTGATGGTTTTGCTCCTAATGTTTTTTCTTTTAAACCTATTTGATGCCTGATTCAGAAACAGATGTAAGTCCATAAATAAACAGTTTGCCTGCATTTATGCTGCAACACACACTTTATTTAGCTGTGTGTGTGTGTGTGTGTGTGTGTGTGTGTGGTAAAGAAGGCGAGCAGGGACATGTCTGTTTGCCTGGAGAAATTCCTTCATGTTCAGGAATAGCAGGATAAAGTGTGTGTGTGTGAGTGTGTGTGTGTGTCTGTGTTTTCATATACAGACAAAGATAAATCAGACAATAAATACAGAAACTTTTGTATTTTTTTCACAAGAATATTTATATAAATCAAAACCAAATGTGAGAAACTCGATGCTCGATCAGCAGTGCCAAAACATAACTGTGTGTGTGTGTGTGTGTGTGTGAGAGAGAGGAAGGGCAATGAAAACATGATCAAATGCAGGTGTCATTTACAGTCATGGTTATATACAGCACGACACACACATGCACACCAACACACACACACACACACACACACACACACACACACACACACACACACACACACACACAACAACACACACACTTGCAGATGCAAGAAAAGCTACTGAAAATGGTTGTGTAGGAATAAATTAAAGTACATTATAAACTCCATGCTGTGTGTATAAGTCTGTGTGTGTGTGTGTTGGTGTGTGTGTGTGTGTGTGAGAGGACATTATGTCACATTTTAGACGACAGTCAAGTCTCATGCAAGAACGTGTAATTTTCTCACTTTGTGTTTTTTCCAGAGCAGAAACAGTTCGAGTTTAAATCTAAAAACTAAATCTCTGCTGCCATTGGCCAGCAGGTGGCGCTCTGGCTGCCAATCAGAGTCCTCCTGGTGACCAGATGCTGTGTGTTCCTTCCTGGTTCATCATCAAGGTGTTGAAGCTTCTCTCAGCAAACCTGAGGTGATTGTGGATGATTTCAAAATAAAACACCTGTAACTTCCTGTTCTGAGGCTCAGTGTTTGTAGGAGGGAAGTGGAGCAGGTCAGGTGATGCAACAACTTCCTGTTTCATAGAGAAATGTTGAAATTCACCACAGAAAAAATGTCATATTCCAACAAGTTTTCTTTAGGAAGGTTTGGAGACGACACAAATTCAGTTTGGTTTAAAGGAGGAAGTGGTTTCTGTGGACATGATGTGAAAATTATTCATTTTTAAAAGGGATGTTTCACCCACTTAAAAATGCATTTGAACAATAAAAATAATGAATCCTGAATTATTTTTAATTAGAAAATGTCCAAATTATCTGGTTCCAGCTTCTCTTCTCTGAATTTATGACATTTTCTGCTTAAAAATGAATAAAATCTATTAATTAATTAATGTAACAGCTAATTGATTTTCTGACCAATCATTGCAGCTCTAATTAATATCAGCTCGTTAACCAACTGAGGAAGAAAGTCGTCTTTAATTTAATTAAAGTGATTCTCATGTTTCTCATTTACAACATTTTGTGGATTTTACTACAACGAACGTGAAAAAAACAAAACTCCCTCTTGTCGCTGTGTCTTTTTAATAAATTAAATGTTGTGTTTGTGTCTGAACAACGTGGAACCACCAGGTGACCAGGTGGTTCAATATGGCCGCCACACGGCCTCGGCGGCGGCCATGTTTGATGGTGAGCCGCTGTGGCTGGACTCCACCTCCACGCCTTCGCTCTGATTGGGCAGCGAGGGGTGCAGCAGGGCGGAGCCTGTGGAGGCGTTGGTGCACGGCGGCAGGATCCTGGGCGGGGAGCGCGAGTCCCCGCCCCCGCCGGCCCCGCCCCCTCCCGCCATCATGGAGAACTGGTAGGAGCCGGCGGCGGTGGAGTAGTACAGGTGGTACGGCGACGGCCCGTTCTGGGCCTGGTGGGGGGCGTTGGCGGGGTAGGGTGGCGGCAGGTAGGTGTGGTAGCGCCCCGCCGGCGTGGTCGCCATGGCCGTCGCCATGGTGATGCCCAGGGCGCCGCTGGAGACCGGGTTGTGGGGGGGCGTGTAGGTGAAGGCGGCGGCCGTGGGGGGGTAGTGGACCCGCGGGTCCGAGAACCGCGAGTCGGGCAGCGAGGGCAGAGAGGTGAAAGGTCGCTCCAAGGTCATCCGGGGGTCACCGAACGCTGTGAGGTCAGGACCTGAGAGGTCAAAGGTCAACAGTTAGTGTCTGACC
>JAYKQN010000043.1:992500-995000 GCA_036785175.1 Eupleurogrammus muticus
CTCCTCAGCTGCTCCAGCTCCGTCAGACGCTCGGAAAACGCCAGCGAGCCGCTCTTCACCTCGTCCAGTTTCTGCCGGTGGCCTGAGCACCAGAGAGGAGCGTTAATATGTCAGAAAACACCTTAAATATGAGCGTTAATGTCAGAAAACACCTTAAATATGAGCGTTAATATGTCGGAAAACACCTTAAAAATCAATGGTAATATTAAATCAGAATTATGAGATAAAAGAAGAAAAACACAAGTTCAAACATTTAGGTATTATAAAACCTAAATGTTTCTGCTCCTCTAGTTACAGACAATAATCAGTAATAAATCACCAGGTTTAACAAACAGCACGACGCATGAAAACGTGTTTTTTGGTGTTAAACTGTCACAGAGACGTGAGGTGATCAGACTGCTTCATGCTTGTCATCTGATTACATAATCCAGGGATTACAGTAACAGTTAGGACACACCACAGGTGTGTGTGTGTGTGTGTGTGTGTGGTCTCTCACACTGTCTGCGCTGGCTTCACTTCAAAGCTCTGAGAAGAAGCTCCAGTTACAGCACTTCCTCTCAACGGGGGAAGTGTGTGTGTGTGTGTGTGTGTGTGTGTGTGTGTGTGTGTGTGTGTGTGTGTGTGTGTGCAGACTGATGGTTATTCACAGCTGAGCCTCCAGCTCTCTCCCTTCCTTCTCTCACCTCCTCTGAACCTGTGTCGCTGACTCGTTTTGCTTCTCGTTAACGCGCGTTAACGATAATTGGTGAAACGCTCGTTAGTGTTTAGCGTGGTTCTGTCGCCGTCAGAAACCCCCGCGTTTCATCACACAACGCGGCAGGAAGTGGCTGTTGCATCAGGTTCCTATTGAGTCACGGAGCTGAGGCTTCAGCCAGGCTGGTCAGGCAGTTAACGTGAATAGAATAAATGTGACTTCAAATGATCCAATGAAGACAAAAGTGTGTTTTATATAGAGAAGAACTGCTGTTTCCTACCAAATACTCAATATATAAAAAATAATTTAATTATAGTGAGAATAATAATAAAGCCATACAGCATTTATTACTGAGCTTAACCATGTTTGTTATAAGTGTGTGCAGATATTGTGTAAAACTGAAACTAAAATGAACATCATCTGAAGTTAAAAAAGGCACTAACTGTAATTTCTGGATTTTCCATCACTTCTAATGTGGTTTAACTCGTCTGTGAAGCAACGCTTGCTGTGGAAGTTTAACGAACACATGCAAATTTAGAATTAGATAGGACCCATAATGGAGCCCTGTGGGACGCCACGTGGTATTATCTGTGTGTGTGTGTGTGTGTGTGTGTGTGTGTGTGTGTGTGACTCACGCCGTGGCTCTCTGGGACCGTCCACTGTGATTTTAATGGCTCTCTGGTACGTGGCCACCTGGGGGGGGTTGGTGAACACCGTGATGGTCAGAGTGAAGCTTTTCCCTAAAAAAAGAGGAGAAATAAAAACACGAGAATCAGTGTGTGTGAACTTTTATGAAGCAATAATCTGCTCCTTCCTGATCTATTCAAACACAGCTGCAGCGATTAGCGATTGTAGTTGTTGTGTTCATGCTGGTTTCTTGTCATTTAAAAGTCCATTTGTACCATATAATATTATTATCTTATTAAATATTTAAACCACCTAGAATATTAGAACTAGTTGAACGTTAAACTATCAGGTAAGTTTTTAGGATTAAACCACATTATACTGAGAGTTTTTCCTCGTCTGATGTTAATATGACATGAATTTCTTTATTTCTACTTTATTGGTGGACGCAGCTGCTGCTGGTTAAACTGCCTCAGCTCAGATTTAGCAGCTACACACACACACACACACACACACACACAGTAATAGGCCCGGCAGCCAATCAGAAACCAGCGTCAGGCGAGCGCGGCGTAACGAGGAAAATATCAGCCTGAAAAAAAACTGCTGTATCCAGGATTAAATAGAAACACTGGTAAACGGTGTGTGTGTGTGTGTGTGTGTGTGTGTGTGTGTGTGCCTCAGCTTTGGAGGTAGGACTCACTCAACACTATGACTGCTGCAAACACACACACACACACACACACACACACTTGTGCAGAGTGTATTGCGTGCCAGGGCTGGATTAAGTTACCACATGCAGACAGTCTGATGCCACACACACACACACACACACACACACACACACACACTGATGCCAGGTGTTACTTTCACTTCTGTCTTATATTTATATTTTTGTGAAGAAAATTCTGAAAAGTCACTTTGTCTTATGAGTGAATAATAATCTCGTGTCCCAACACAAGTTAATGTGATCATAGTTTTATATGAATTCTTTCATCCAGTTTGCCTTTCAAATTTTGCTTTTCTGAATAAAAATGTCCATAACTTTCCTCTAGAACATTGGTGTGTGTATAAAGAAAATGAATTTTAGATGTAATATCTGTTATTTGTATTCCTTGACCTTGATAATGTACAGTCACAAACTAACGTAGTTATTATAGGGAAAACAGAAGCAGAGTTATGAAC
>JAYKQN010000043.1:1000000-1005000 GCA_036785175.1 Eupleurogrammus muticus
TGGAGGGGGGCGTGTACCGCCGGCCGGGGGCGGGGTCTGAGGGCCAAACAGGAAGTGAGGTCATAATCAGTAGGTAATTACTGCAATAATGGCTGATCCTGATCGAGAATCATCGAACTAAAGAATAAAAAACCTGGTTTGCTGGATTTGGACATTTTCTTTTTAAATAAATGATCAATGAATCAATCATCAAACTAGATTGATTAATTGTTGCTGTTCCACTTCAACACACCAGTAGTTTAATGTCCTGAATGCTTCAAATTACAACCTGATCCAATACTTAAAATGCTCTTTACTCATTGACGACGAACTGAAACGTCTTTTCTTGTCCAGACCAACTGTCCAATTCTTCCTAAAAGTGACTGTAATTGATTAATCCAAAACAGCTGGTGATTAATGTGATAGTGAACTAATCAATAATCAATCATTCATTGTGGCAAAAAGCATAAAAAACTGTTGTTATGGGGTCTAATAAAAAAATCACATTTCAGAGCTTGTGTGTGAATAATTAATATCTGAGATAAAACAACACTCGTCCTGACACGCCGTTTAGATATGTGTCCTGTTGTGATGTCACAACAGGAAATGGGGGCGGGGTTTATTGCAGCGACAGGTCTGAGTCGCTGCGTCTGGGCCATAGAATCATCACAGTTCTTTATACAGACACTAGAAAAATGCATTGTTAAACCAGCAAAATGTAAAATACAGCCCCTTTAAACATTTCTTTGCAGATATTCTGAAATGATTTTAACAAAGTTTAATTGCGATTAAAACGCACACATGGAAAAGCTTCATGTGAGTCGCAGCAGGAAGAAAAAAGACGAGTCTGGTCAGAGTTTAACGTCAGAGGATCAGCCTGGACACCAGAACTCTAGACTGGTCGGGTCTCACGTCTCCTCCTTTCATCAGAATAGACATCGCTCAATGTAAATGTCTCAAGTCGTGTTTGTGTTGATATGTCAGGTCCATGTGAAATAATCCAACATGAGGAAATACAGACGTATGTGTTTTATATCACAGCGTGTTTTTAGATTTTCCATTTTTAGACTGATTCTTGTTTTCAGCAGCAGTTTAACGTTTATCCTGCCATGACTCCATGTCTCAGTGTCAACATTCGTCCTTTTTCAGGGAGTTTCTACATTTTTTATTTCATTTTTTTACATGTGCAGTGTGTGATGTGTTGTACGTTTTAAATTTAATTTAATTTAATTATCATTTATTGTTATCTATTGTTTTTAGTTTCTTTACGATGAAAAAAGAGAAATTCTGACTCCAAATGTCTGATTGGACACACACACACACACACACACACACACACACACACACACACACACACACACACACAAATATGTAGATATATTTTTATATATTTTTCATATATGTGTTACATGATGCCATAGCACAGATTGAAGCTCATGTTTGTACAGAATGAACCTGCAGCTTTTCCTGTTATAAAAGAGGTGTCGAACAAGCAGTCAGTTCTTCTGTACAGCTGTGATGTCACAACTATACTAGAAAACAGACTAAAATTAACAGTGTTTTCTTGCTAAAGCTGATTTCTGACTCTTAAATGTGCCGATGTGTTGAATAAAAAAAGGAATAAGTGAACATCTGTGAGAAGAGGCGACGCCATGGACGCAGAAGTTAAAGCGAGGAGTGAATAATGAGGCTCAGTAATAAAATGACCTCAGAGAACAGTGGGAACGTGATAGAGAAGCCGACAGTGGTCAGTTGGAGCCACAACACACACACACACACACACGCACGCACGCACGCACACACACACACACACACACACACACACACACACACACACACACACACACACACATTAATGTTCCATTATTTATCCCCAAAATTATTTTTACTTTTACTCTCATATCAGAATTTTCCATGATTTTAAGATGATTTTTTTTCACTTCATCATTTTCATTATATATTTAATATAATAATATAATATATATAATATTAATATATCATATAGAAATAATTTATAATTAAAAGATCATACAACACTGCAGAAAAATATCACCTCATCCCAAATACACAAAACTAATTCTACATGATGGTTCTGCACCAGGGTCAAATTAGTCTAGTCTTAAAATTATTAATACATTATGTATATATTTTAATACTGTGTATTATATTAAGATATTTAAAGAGGTTAAATTATAGTGAGACTTGCAACACTATTTTAATATTTATGTAATATAATATTATAATATAATATTTAATTGTATTATATTTACCCTTTATATATATATATATATATATATATATTGCTGGATAAATGAAACAGCATGAAAACAGGGGGCACTGGCACCTTGAGTACAATATGTTGTCTACAACAATGACTCATCCTGCAACTAACAATTAAATCACCAATTAGTTTATTATTAATTATCTATTAGTAGTTTCAGGTTCAGCCTAAAATGTCTTTTTCCACCCAAACTATTAGAGAAGAATAAAGAAACCAGAGAATAATCAGAAGCAGAGAACTGGGTCGTTTCCTCATTAAAATGAGTCCAATCCGTGACTGATCAGAACATCTCGTGGATAATTCGCGCTGTACCGTATTTGGCGTCCCACAGAAACACCATCCGTGCGCCGCAGCTCGTCCCCAGATGATCCACAAACGTCCCGCCGCTTCCTGCGCGTCCGCGGCGCACGAGGCAGCTCGTTGTTGGGGGTAGGTCGGTGTCTCCTCGGAGGAAACCACGCGCCTCGTTATCCTGGATTCAGCCGCCGTGCGTAAAAGCGCGTGACGCGTGAGTTTTTTTCCCAAAACGCACACACACACTTGGAGTTTGTTTCTCTCAAATAAATAAGTGACTTTCAGCCTTCTGTGGTGAGTTCACTCCTGCTGGCGTGTCGACCAGGAACATATGACGTCACAAGCGCGCAGAGCCGACTCGGGCGGCAGAAACAAAGCGTTCGGATGCGTTCGATGCGGTGTGAGCCCCGCACGCCGCCCCGCACCAGTGCTCATGTTGGCTGACAGCGCGACGCTTTTACCGGCACGGCCGCGGCCCGCCGCGCATCCGGCCGCCGCAGCCAATAGCGAGGCCCGCCGCCGGCTGTCCCAGGAAAGGCGCTGGCCAATCAGCGGCAGGTCCGTCCGCGAGGGGGCGGGGCTTAGCGCAGAAAAGGAGAGGGAGGCCACTTCCTGGTCCAGTGAGGACTGGAAACTGGTACCACATCAGGTTTATGGTGTTTATCAGATTTATCACTAAAGAACTCTCCTTAAACATTTTAGCGTCATTAAATAGTCAAATTTAGTTTATGGAGACTGTATTTCAAAATGTAGGAAATCTGAATCATCATGTAGGTCAGAATCCTCCGTTTTCTTTTATATTCATACAAAATTACATCTTTTAAAATAGTAATATTAGATAATTTATCATGGATATTCCCAGTGTGTGGTAAATAGTACCAGTAGTACTGAATGCAGTCGACAGGGGGCAGCAGCTCATTCACTAATGAAGACGTGTAGAAGAATATCCTCTATAAACACTGATAATAAACTAATAATATCCATTTAAAACACGAACATACTGTTAAAAACAAATATATATAAATTATCCATGAACAGTTTGCTTAAATAAAATCTTTTTAAATATTTGCTCAAATAAAATCCAGACATTTTCTTTTTATATTTGTCTGTGAATTTAAACTACTGCTTTTGCAGAATTGTTCTTATTTGTTTTTAAGGTCTTATATTACAATATATATTACTATGTATAGAATAGTTAGTTTCTGTATACTCAATGATATATTACCATATAATGAATTAATATATCACTATGTACAGTAATATATTCCTATATACAGTATAATATGTTGCTATAAATGGTACATATATCACTATGTACACACTATAATATACAGATGTTATATATAAATATACTACTATATACAATATTAATACATATTACAGTATAAGAACCGTATACTATATGTCATATAAATGTGTTATATATACAGTTTAATATATTACTGTATATAAATATAATTATATAATATATTGTTTTTTTATTTTCAGTGTGATTCAGTTAAACCATGTTGTTTCTGGCTGTTTCCTTATTCTTCGGTAGCCAAAGGGCAGACGATAAAAATGTAAATGTCTCCTCTCTGATTTCTGCTGATTTGACCAACTTTTAAACCTCCTCCTCATTTTCTTTACTTGTTTTCTGCAAACAAACAATGTTTGGATGAAGCTGCACAATCCTTTAGAAGAAAATAGAAGTAAAAATAATGAGAAAACTGCAGGTTTGTATGAAGTCAACAGAGAGGAGTTGGATTTTTTATTCTGTTTTATATTGATTTCCACTGATTGGCCGCTGATGCATTTGATCTGTTATCAATCACCTATGAAAAATTGATCATCAGTGGAAAACCTGATCGTCACTTTATCAATCAAATAAATCAAATAAATACTGAATATTCCTTATTGTAAGATAAAATAAACCCTTTTAACCCTGAACGTCTCACAGCATCAAAACCAATACACACAGTATTACTGTATTCATGTATTTTAGAGTCACTGAACAAATATTTTAAGGATTCAACTCATTGATTCTTTTTCCTTAAATCACATCTGAAAACTGAAAATTAAGGGGGGATTTTTTAATAAAATGTATTAATTAAAGAAAATGTTAGAATTCTGACATTAAAGTGAGAATTGCTTTTTCTTCTGGAATGATTTTTTATTTTTTTTACATCAGGTAAAATTTGTTTTTTAGTGAGGAAAAAATAAAAAAAGGAATAAATTAGAAAATATCGTTAAATTAGATTCATATTAAAAGTCATAATTCTGACTTTAATCATCTGACATTATTATTATTTTTTCATGAATTAATTTCCAACAGAAAGTCTGAATTCTGACTTAATTTCACAGAATTCTGACAGAATTATTATGTCAGAATATTTACATGTTTTATATTATATTCACTATATATATTTTAATTCTTCTGTACGCGTATAATGGAACAGTGAAGACA
>JAYKQN010000043.1:1022500-1027500 GCA_036785175.1 Eupleurogrammus muticus
ATATATATATATAACATATAATATAAATTATAATAATTATACAGGCATGGAAGATTCCCTCTGACTTTTCCTGACATTACAGGATGTCACCATGATTAACATTTTTAGATTTTAATGAAATGTTTCTACTATAACTACTGGATGAATGAGCATGAGACATTATTTATGGATATGCTGTTTTGATAGTTATTTTTATCCTAATTAATTCATAATTTTATTGTCAGAATGGTGTAAATACCAATCACTATCTCAAAGATTTGGACATTTTCTAATTAAGAATGATTAAGAAAAATGAATCAATTAGTTGCTGAAACACATGATGATATCATATAATTTTTTATCATACTATTGTATTGCATTCATTAATATGTTCTCACTTCTAAATAAATAAACGTAAATCCTCGACTGAACGCTGCCTGTGCTGTTGCTGTTGTCTTTAAACTTCCCTTCACGTACAAACCTGGAACCACAGAACGACATTAAAGCAGCAACATGCCGTTTCACAGCAAAGTGTAAAACATCAGATTTGTTGTATTAAGGAGAAATAAATAAATATAGAAATAACAAACAAGCGGATGGTTTCAGCTGTAAAAGCATGGGAGCACTTTCCATCCATAATGTACATAATGTGTGAGATTTCTCTGAGTCTGTGTGTGTGTGTGTGTGTGTGTGTGTGAGTAACCTCTAGCTGCTGATGGAAAACCTCTCATGTGTCAAAATGACCGCATCACCTCTCGCTGCCCACACACACACACACACACACACACACACACACACACACACACACACACACACACATTCCCTCGCGCCCAGCCGCTCCCACAAAGCCACAATGCATCTTGGGAACCATTAAGGAAACTGGAGACCACCGCAGTGGGCAGAGGACACAAACACAGGAGGAGATAGAGACAGATGAGGAGGGCGCTCACACATCACTTCAAGCTGCTTCATCGTGATAAACGCCTCCAACTGATGCTGCTGGAGGAAGGAGAACCCTACGCATTCACACATCCTCAGGGTTCACAGTCAAGAATCCGGATTTATTTATTTAGAAATAGGAATATATCAATGAATAAATACAATAAACATTATAAATTATAATAAAGAAATTATATGATATATCATCAGCTGGATGATCTCAATTAACTATCACATTAATCCTGAACTAATTTTATAATCACTTGAGTCATTTTTAATGATAAAATGTCCAGATTCTCTGGTTCAGCTTCTGTTCTCTGATTATTTCCTGGTTTCTTTATTCTTCTATAATAGTAAACTGATGATCTTTGGGTTGTGGACAAAAAAACACATTTTAGAGTTGGGAAACAGTGATTTACAGTTTACATCATATTGTATTTACATATAGTTTTTACTTTTTCCCTTTTTTTAAGTATGGTGTGTGTGTGGTGTGTGTGTGTGTGTTTCTGTGCATTTGTGTGTGTATGGTGTGTGTGTGTGTGTTTCTGTGCATGTGTGTGTGTGTGGTGTGTGTATGGTGTGTGTGTGTGTGTGATGATGCAGCACGCTGCAGCAGTTAGCATTAAACAGCCTCTCGGGTTCTGATATCTGATCTTTTTCCTCGCTGCTTTAACTTTTCATTCGTTTTCTCTCCAGAAAACACTCTCCTGTGTTTGGTGTTTTTTTCAGGAATTCTACTTTTGTTTATAAACATATCTGACAGGATGTTGAATTGCAGTTTTCAGAATTATTAAGTATTTAAGCTCCAAACTGGCCTGTTATTTATATTTAATATGAACCTGTGTATCTACAGAATTAGTTTGAATTGTCAGCGCCACTATTAGCATGAAATAATAATTTCACATTTTTTAACCATTTTAATTCGTCCTAAACTCAATCCTGGACGAGTGTATCACGTGACGTTGGGAGCAGGGTTCAGGTCAATAAACGGCGTCTGCCGTGAGTCTAGTTAGTTTGGTCCTTTAGACGCAGAAGGCCGTGTTCTGTGGATCTGAACAGCTGCTGACGCCGCCTTTAACGTGACAAATCTGTAGAGTTGTGATTATAGATCTGCTCTGGCCAAAGGCTTCCTCTGATAGGTCTAATTATAGCGGGTCGCCACGGCGACATGATATCCAGGAAGTATTGTCTCCCCCTACTCTAGACTGGGCACATGGTTTCACCTGAGGAGGAGAGATTGATGAACGGGTTCTGATTACACCTCACTCAGCACTGATCTGCTCAGGATCCTTTATTTAATCTATCAGAATAAGAGCAGTGACGTGTGGCGAGGCACTGACTCCTTTAGAGTCAGATTTACAAATATATAAACACAGAAGGGTAACAGCATTCTTCTCTCTAAGGTACGCATTAAAGGACATAAAGATAAGAAAAAACGTTAGAATATATAAGACAACATGCCGTCACAGCAGCTCTGTCATATGTTTCAGCTCCCAGCTTTATTTACTGTATTTCTCCAACACTCAAGACATACGTAGCTACAGCGGGAGCTGTCAATCATCCCACGTCAGCAAGGCGAGGCTCCATCATGGGGGGTGTTAGACAGGGAACATGCTTTTTATTTTTATTTATTTTATTTTCCTAGAAATAAAGTGCAGTTACACCTCCACTACATTAGGGGGCAGCAGAGTGTGACCACGATCACGCTGATAAGACGATTTATGTAGTTTTATTTTTCAGTATCATATGGTTTGACATGGTCAGTAAAAAGATGTTTAATTTAGGATTCATTTTATTTTTTAATTAGTTAGTTAATAAAGCTATTCTTTGTTGTAAGTTGGTCCATATTTCTTTCTTTTTATTCTCTTATACATTATTAAGGACACAGTGTTATGCAGAGGAACTTATAACACTTTATAGACTAATGATTCTATTGATAGTGGTGTGGGGCAGAAAATAATAGAAGCTCTGACCTACAGCAACAAACATGGCGGCAAAAATCTCCCTTTAATATCATTTCTAATCACATCTACTGCTTCAATTATATATTCTGTGTTCTATTTGACAAGTCAGAAAACACAGCGGGTGTCTCCAAACGTCTAGCTGACCTTCATATTTCCAGTAAAAGCTGTAATAGTTCCATAGTTCTACCATGAAATGCCAACTACTACTGTTCCTTTACCTTAGCGGTGTGGATGCTAATGTTCAGTCTCCGCTGTTCGTCCAAAGCCAAATGGATCCTTGAGCTTCACAAGTTGTTAAATCAACCTGGCTGCTGTAGCCTCCGTGTGGAGTTAGCCTGTTAGCTTCTGTCCCGTAGTCTGAATTTAGCCTTTTAGCCTTTTAGCCTGCTAGCCTTTTAGCCTGCTAGCCTTTTAGCCTTTAGCCTTTTAGCCTGCTAGCCTTTTAGCCTGCTAGCCTTTTAGCCTTTAGCCTTTTAGCCTGATAGCCTTTAGCCTTTTAGCCTGCTAGCCTTTAGCCTTTTAGCCTGCTAGCCTTTTAGCCTGCTAGCCTTTTAGCCTTTTAGCTCCGGCGTTGGTCTTCCGTTGTTAATCACTTTTCGTTTTTACTGAAAATCCAGTTTTGAGACGTTTTTAATCTTAGATATAGAATCCTCTTCTATTTTGTCAGTCCGATGGAGAAAAACACTGAAATAAAGGATCAGCAGCGTATTGACAGCTCACCCACGTGACTATAGATAGAATCATTTGTCTATAAATTGTTATCAGTACCTCTGCATAACACTGTGTCCTTAATAATGTATAAGAGAATAAAAAATAAAGAAATATGGACCAACTTACAACAAAGAATAACTTTATTAACTAACTAATTAAAAATAAAATTAAATCCTTAATTAAACATTTTTGACTGACCATGTCAAACCATATGATACTGAAAAATAAAACTACATAAATGGTCTTATCAGTGATTGTGGTGTAATGTCTTTAATGTCTTTGTCTCCAACATTTCAGACTCAGTAACACACCGGTCTTTCACAGTGAACCAAGCGCTACAGACGCTTCGTCATATTTCCTCGTCTTAGCTTTGGGAGACTTTCCTTTGTCTCTTTATCTCCGTCTCTCTCCGCCTGTCTTCTCATCCCTGTTAAATATGTTTTCATGGTGTCACTTGGTGTCTACACTTCATACTCATACTCTGTGCTGTATGCTCCCTGTGAACTCTCTGCTGCCCCCTAATGGAGTGGAGGTGCAACTGCACTTTATTCTAGGACAGTAAAAATAAATCATAATAAAAAAATAAAAAAGCATGTTCCCTGAGGTCAAACTCGCCCCACTATTTGAGAGCCACTGCCCTGAACACACGTCCCTGAATAAGAATGTCCTTTTATTAAAAAATAAAACCAAAGCTCTTCTGTCAGGGACGTATTCATGTTGACAGGGAAACACCAGACTCACAGTATTTATATTCTGGCTCCCTTGTTATTGATTTAGTTATTAATCTTAGATTTCAACTCTGGTTTAATTTTAGTCGGGGATCAAGCTGCAGGTTTTACGTTTTATATTCACTGGATCCGAACATGACGTGCGATTCGTTTTTTTCTGTCGCTGAGAAACAACATCTGAAAATCAACATTGTTTTTTTTCTAGTGGAAGATGGATTATTTTTAGGTTTTTGCCTCTTCTCCAAATAAACAAAAAATAACTGAATTAATGCTTCCCCAAAGATTAAGATCCTTAAAGTCCAGAATAAAATCCTAAAAACAACAAATGAAATGCATCTTGAAACTCATTGTATGAAAAGCAAAAATTAAAATGATGATGAATTGTTGGAATAATGAACTGATAATGAACCTTTTAGTGATTTTTAGTCATTTGTAAATATATTAATCTGCATTTAACCATTAGTTTTATAGTTGAAAAATCTATGATCATTGAAACAACTAATTGTACACGACAATTAGTTGTTGACTTATTTATTATTAGTAGAGAACCAAAAAAATTCTGTCTCTGGATTACAGAAATACAGCATCGCTCATTTCTTCTATCAGAGTAAAAAGTGAAAATTATCTCAGAAAAGAAGTGAAGTGAAAGAATAAAGTAGCGTCAAATGTTAAATACTGG
>JAYKQN010000043.1:1032500-1037500 GCA_036785175.1 Eupleurogrammus muticus
GGAAGAGGAGGAAGATGAGGAGGAGGAGGAGGAAGAGGAAGAGAAGGAGGAGGAGAAAGAGGAGGAGAAGGAGGAAGAGGAGGAGGAAGATGAGGAGGAGGAGGAAGAGGAGGAGGAGGAAGAGGAGGTGGAAGAGGAGGAAGAGGAGGAGGAAGATGAGGAGGAGAAAGAGGAGGAGAAGGAGGAGGAAGAGGAGGAGGAGGAGGAGGAAGATGAGGAGGAGAAAGAGGAGGAGGAGGAGGAGGAAGAGGAGGAGGAAGAGGAGGAAGAGGAGGAGGAAGAGGAGGAGGAGGAAGAGGAGGAGGAAGAGGAGGAGGAGGAAGAGGAGGAGGAGGATGAGGAGGAGAAAGAGGAGAAAGAGGAGGAGGAGGAGGAGGAAGAGGAGGAGGAGGAAGAGGAGGAGGAAGATGAGGAGGAAGATGAGGATCAGTGTTTGTTCAGTATTTATTCTGGTTTCTACTCGTCCACTCACTTTATGAGAAACAAAACAGGAAACAAATAGATTTTACAGTAGATCAGAAGTTTGCCGTCAGTCAGAACGATTGAAAGTATAAAATATGAAGGTTTCATTCATTGAATTGTTTGAAGAAAAGTTAAATATTAACGTTAGTGAAGTTTGAATTGAACAGAACCAGAATCTGGACAAACTCTGTTAGCAGGAGTTAGGTCAGAAACAGCTGTTCACCTCTGAGCTGCTGTGTATCGAGTATCACACACTGCTGGTTGACTGGAGTGTGTGTGTGTGTGTGTGTGAGTGTGTGTGTGTGTGTGTGTGTGAGTGTGTGTGTGTGTGAGTGTGTGAGTGTGTGTGTGTGTGTGTGTGTGTGAGTCTTTATTGGATTGAGATCATGTAGAGTGCATCAACACCTGGTAACATCACACAACACACGACTATCAGAGCATTTACAGCCAATCAATAGCTGCTGGAACGGTTCACAGGGACACACTCATCCATTCATCCATTCATTCATTCATTCATCCATCCATTCATCCATCCGTTCATTCATCCATCCATCCATTAATTTGTTTATTCATTCATCCATTCTTCATTCATTTATTCATTTATTATTCATTCATTCATTCATTAAAGAGAAAACAGAATTATCCACTGAAAGTCAAACTTGTGTAAACAATGATGTGATGCATTGATTCCTGATGAATAAACGCAGATCTAACGTTTGCAGCATCTTCATTAAATATGTGAATGAGTGGATGTTACACTATTTATTATTTATTATTATAAACACAACCTGAAATATTCAAGTACATAGATTTTTTCTGATATTTTGACCTAAACAATCCTGAAAACTACACACTATGTATATACATATATATATTTATATATATATATATATATATATATATATATTATATATAATGTAGTTTACAGTATGTTTAGTATAATATAACATTTATTTTGCTGTACAATGACACAACCAAACACAAATGTCTGAGTTAAATATAAAAGATGTGATGTTAGTTTTAGTTTTACCCTGGCTATTATTATTATTATATATTAAATAATAATCAATAAAACTGAAGATCACTCACCTCGATGTGTGGACGATGCAGGTGTGTGTGAGTGTGTGTGAGTGTGTGTGTGTGCCGCCTCATATCCAGGTGAACAGGTGACCTCTGGACTCACCTGTGGACTTTGAGGAGAGGTGTGTGTGTGTGTGTGTGTGTGTGTGTGTGTGTGTAATCTTTGTGGAGACAGATAAGAAACTCTGCTTCATCTCCACGTGTCACACACACACGTCCTGAGGTCAGGTGTGATCTTCAAACATTCACCATCATCGTGGCTGCAAAGAGACGATAATTATAAATAACATACATGTTGTATTACAAGTAAAATGAGGATTGTGCTCAGAATAAAGCATTTTAGTTTTTTAAACATGAATCTCTTCAGAGTTTAGGATCAAAAATATAATTCTCAAATTCATTTTTTTAACTTGAGTAAAAGGACGTTTCATTCAAACATGTTTTACTTTCAGTCGTGATGCTGTTAAACACGGTGGAGGAGTAAACAGCACATCAAACCTGCCCCATTATCACACACACACACACACACACACACGCACGCACGCACGCACGCACACACACACACACACACACACACACACACACACACACACACACACACACACACACACACACACACACACACACACACACACACACACACACACACACACACACACACACACACACACACACACACACACACACGCGCGCGTCCCTGGGGACTGACTGAAGCTTCATTAAGAGCTGAACTCAACACGTTTGTTTGTTTGTTTCTATCAGAGAAAAACTGATTCATACGAAATAAAAACGCAGCAGAAACGACAGGAGATGCAGGACGATAAAGAGGAAAACGAACGTTTGTTAAATCTCTGGTTATTTGCAGCGTAAAACAGGGTAACGTTACTGTAAACCAGTTATCAGCCAAAACTATAGAATACTGTTATTTGACAGTAAATCCATGACTAGAAACACACACAGTAAATAAATAAATAAGTAGAGAAACTTCTGGGTAATTGATGCACCTTATTTTACTTTAATGTTAAATAAACTATAACTATAAGTCATAATGTCACAGTTCTATTTATACCAATAAAAGCAGTAACACACAGTAATACACACATAACTTACTTTCTGCTCGTGTGGTCAGACGTCTTCTTTTTTCCTTCAGACGATTCGTGGTTAAATATAAAAATGAGAAGTTTCCAAATTCAACACAAAACACCCAGGAAAGAAAAGGAAAACTGCTCTTTGTGTTTTATGTTGAAAAGCAGCCTTTTCTTTTTCCTGTGTGTAACTTCCTGTCTGGTTCAAACCTCTCAGCAACAGAAATACATGCTGTGTATTTACTGGGTAAAAACCACAAACATGGACAGTTATACAGTGAATCATGTTTTTATGGGATGATCAGCACAGCTCATCGTCTGCCTAAAAACGTTCATTACTCAGGTAGAAGTAAACATACCAGGGCTCAAAGTACTTCTGTACACGTTTCTACACAAGAAAACTGAATACAAGTACAAATAATCAAAGATCAGTTAAAATATATGAGCTGTAATGTGTTTCTGTCAGAGTTTGAACACAATGTAGAAACTCTGTGTGAAAATAGAAAGAGTAGCAGAAGTAGAAATATATATATATATATATATATATATATATATATATATATATATATATATATATATATATATATATATATAACCAATAACAGCGGCTGTTGCTAGAGACACACACACACACACACACACACACACACACACACACTCCTATCCCTCCATCTCCCCCTCCCTCCTCCATCTGAGAGATTCAATTGGATTTGAAGCCAATCAATCACAGTGAGTATCGAGCTGTGATTGGATTTGTCCAGAGCTGGGGGGGAGGGGCTGGGATGGGGGGGGGAGGGGTTTGATTTTAGCTCGGCTTCAATGAAGGTGGATCTGATGAATTATTGCTATGGACGCACAGACGGGCTGTGTGTGTGTGTGCGTGCGTGTGTGTGTGTGTGTGTGTGTGTGTGTGTGTGCGTGCTCAGGGTGGATGGAGTGTGTGATTGTGGTCGACATGTGTCAGGCTCTGAGGTTTTGAAGCAGCGCCAGACTCTGACTGACGCCTGTGATCCGTCATCCAGAACCTTCCAGAAGCGTCCACATGCAGACATGAACACACACACACACACACACACACACACACACACACACACACACACACACACACTTTATCTGCTGCACTATTTAATCAAATATACTATAGTTAAACTCTATTAGGAGTAATTAGGGATTTGTATTTAGCATTCATATGTAGTTAAACTACCACAGCGACTGAATCTGTATATTTGTCATAATTTACAAACATAAGAAGGAGAAGTAATTCCATCCCACGGTTTAAGTAGAAAAATGTAAGTACATTCTACTCACAATGATTGTTCTGCAAGTACTACAAACTAAAGGTGCAGTCACCTCAAATAATATATATACATACATAATACAATACATTTCAACCAATGGTGAAGCAGCATTTTGTCATGTATAATAAATATGGGATAAAAATACGACACCCCATCCAAAACTAATTAAATAAAAAATACAAATTAGATAAAAAGATATGATAAAAAATTTAAAATTGGGGGAAAAAGTTAAAATCATGACAAAAGTAAAAACTTTTAGATAAATAACTAAATTATAATAAAAAGTCAAACAATTGAATCTTTTTTTGTTTTTCATTATTGTTATTTTTTTATAACAAGTTAAACTGATGATCAGATGAAAAGGTCAAAATTATGATAAAGAAACTGACAAACTTTGATTGGCTACACACAAATGATTTTCAAAATAAAAGCCCAAGCCAAAAACCTCCTTTATGGCCGTTGTTATTTTCCTCCTCACACGTCTTGTTTCTTTTGTTTTTTAATAATCTGATTCTCTGCATCTTTGGGAAGTTTTGGTTGCATCCTCCTGTCTGGTGATGTATTCGTCCTGGAATCGTTCAGGTAATTATAATAATAATAATAATAAAACACACAGCGTCTACAGGCTGACCTCATCAGGTGACCACACCTGAACGTCCTGTTCTGACTCAACCTGTCAATAAAGTTTGTTCACATTCCTGTTCTACTCTGTTATTTATTTCATGTCAGAGAACATACAGGGAAGTATTTTATACTTTTATATGTTTTACAGCATAGTCACAGCCAATTAAAACAGAGTACACACACACACACACACACACACACACACACACACACACATTTTCACAGTTCTGACACCAGCAGCCACATGTAGTGCTGTGAGGAGCTGCTCAATACTAATTCACTCACAATAACCTGCTTAGCACTGACCACTTTGTGTGTGTGTGTGTGTGTGTGAGTGTGTGTGTGTGTGTGAGTGTGTGTGTGAGTGTGTGTGTGTGTGTGAGTGTGAGTGTGTGTGTGTGTGTGTGTGTGAGAGAGAGAGACAGAGATTGAGGGCCAGAGAGTGTGTTAG
>JAYKQN010000043.1:1045000-1062500 GCA_036785175.1 Eupleurogrammus muticus
TCTAGTACTCGTGTACCTCTACTGCAGTACTTCTAGTACTCGTGTACCTCTACTGCAGTACTTCTAGTACTCGTGTACCTCTACTGCAGTACTTCTAGTACTCGTGTACCTCTACTGCAGTACTTCTAGTACTCGTGTACCTTTACTGCAGTACTTCTAGTACTCGTGTACCTCTACTGCAGTACTTCTAGTACTCGTGTCTCATTTCTTCTGAATGAAAACATTTAATCATCAAACCAAAGTCGGTGAAATGATGAAACTCCATGTGATGTGAGTTTTGTAGAAATGAGACGTAGAGCTGTAATGAAGTGATGGAATCAGATAAATAACATGAATTAATATTTTAATAAAGTTGAGACAAGCCTGCGTCATTCACCGTTTATTACGCACACACTGATATTACAGGTCGTCACCATCATGTCAACAGGTAGAGAAGAGCAGGCATCAGGAAATAAGAAATAAGATCACCACGTCTCAGTGAATCAGCCTGAAACCAGAGGCTTGGTGAGTGTCACCATGACGACGCGTACAGTACACAGATCCATTGATTATTTGTAATCGATCGATCGGCAGAGTCGCTGAGGAGGAAAACACGACGATGAGTTCACTGGAAAACGGAAAAATCTGAAAGTCTGAGGAATATGAAGCTACACGTTTACAGCTGGAGGTTGGTGATAAACAAGGTTTAACAAATCATATTTATACAGGAAATTAAAGAATTAAACGTAACGAGCACTTTTCTCACAACGTCCAAACATCACAACGAAAGACACAACTTTTGTTTTCAGTGAATCTAACGTTCGTCCTCAGGGAAGATTTGAGTTACGGTTCTACAGGACCAGGACCAGGACCAGGACCAGGACCAGGACCAGGACCAGGACCAGGACCCAGGTCTCTCTGTCCCCTTTTTCCTGTTAATGAGCAACTTTAAACTGTGACGAACACGAAGCTGCTGAACGCAGCTCAGGTTGAACCTATGGCAGAAACAAGAAAACTGGCACTTTGACCACAGAGGGGGACGAATAAGGCACCAACACACACACACACACACACACACACACACACACACACACACACACACACACACACACACACACACACACACACACACACACACACACACACACACACACACACACACACACACACACACACACACACACACACACACACACACACACACACACACACACACACACACACACACACACACACAGGGATTTACAACAAGTAAACATGAGATTTTTTTGCTTTAAGTTTCAGTGAAACTAAATCTCTGATCTTTTGGTTCTTTTCAGTCACATCATCATAATGTTAATGAATAATTACAGCACTAACATCACTACTGCTACAGGTTCTTTACGTGGACAGAAGAGCAGGAAGCTGATGAAGAGGAATAAATGATGAGGATTAAATGATGAGGAATAAATGAAGCAACAAGCAGAAATAAACTGTCAATCACTGCATGTGTTTTACACAAAATTATTTAGAGCATTTTAGAGTTTCTGTCGTGTATCTGAAGCTCAGAGACTGAGACGGACTTTTTTAAAGGAGAAAATGTCAGACTTCTCTTCTGATTATAACTAAGGAAACCTTGTAACTGAACATTGAAACTGGAGCTGGATTTGTTCAGAACTTTCTCACAGCTCATTTCCTAACCTTTCAAAGTAAAAGCACAGATGAACGTGTTTTTTCAGTTCATGGCTGAGTTGAACCTGTGACATGACGTGTCTGAGCTTCAGGTGCACGACAGGAAGTAAAAAACTGGGAATTATCCCTTTAAATGGAAGATGTTCACACAACTTGGACGAGCTCCTTCAGCGTAAAACAGGACAGAAACACACGTGTTAAAACAGGAAGAATGCTGAGTGTGTGAAGGAGTAAATACAATAAAAAATAAAAAGTGGTCGAAGCCAAAGCTGAACATTAGGAGCCTTCAAACAGTGGGCAGCGCTGTCCGAGTTCTGGAAGTTTTTTCTGTTTTATGGGAATTATTAAATATTCCTGTGTCGCGTACCTTTAAACGAACAGAGTTAACACTGGTAACGTGATATTCAGGTGGATGGACAAACACACGTCAGCTATCCTGGATCTAAAGTTTGTAACTTCACACTGAGCTGCTCGGTTTGTTCCTTAACCACAGAATTCTACAGATTGTCCACCACGTCTGGTACCAAGTTTCTGCCTGAAGGGGCCCTGCCACTATTCAACCCACTAATGGTTGCTACGGTTAGTTTGGTATTAGCAGAATTATCTTATTCCATTAGCAGGGAATTCATTTTGACAAGGTTTTTATTTTAGTTTTTTTTACTAACTTGGGTCAATTAGGTCTCATTTAAAAAACAAGACTAACATTTTCTAAAAAAAATGATTTTATCAGTGGAATAAAATAAGTCTGAAAACCCTCGTCTCCTCTTGAGACATCACAACAGGAGCTGTTTCTAGACGGCAGCTTCCAGCAAAACTATGGAATAAGTTTTATATATTTATACACAAAAAGTACTGATTTTTATAGTAATGATTACAGGGCCCCTCTAAATTTAACCTGAGACTGAAAACACACACACACACACGTTCGTCTACTTTTTTTTTTTTAACCACACGCCTCCTGTCTGTCAATAAATGTCAATGATTCTTCTCCTCTCCAGGTCTTTCTTTAGTTTTTTGGCAGCACATTGACTGAGAAACAGCACGAGAACACAGAAAGACTCAGAAAGACACGTTCACACACGACGTCAATCACATGCTAACGAGGCGTGGGGGGCGGAGCCTGTGGCGGTTTACAACACCTGCACTCACAGGGTAATGAGACACATTTGATATATATATATATATATATATATATATATATATATATATATAAAATAGTTTAATCTAGATGCTGTCACATGATCAGCGCTCGTTAGCTTTTCTGTCTCAGAATTACAACACCGAAGGAGCAAAACACAAGTTTCCACCCAGTGTGAAGAGAGTAAGTTGAATTCTGGGCTGTTGGGTCTGGACCAGAAAGACGTGTTACAGAACAACGTGTCCCATCAGAGGGTGGAGTACCCGGGGGGTCTAGGTGAAGACCAGGTGCTGCACTTCCAGCAGGGTCTGGGTGAAGTTGTTGATTGGTCCGATGGCGCTGAGTGACATGGCGTTGTCCCGCCCCCACAGCAGGTTGGGGCCGAACACCACGGCCAGGTTACTGTTGGTCATTTTATTCACCTCACTGTTGGCAGACACCTGAACACACACACCTTAAACATCAACAAATACTCATTGATGATGGATTTATAAAAATTAAACAAAAAGAACTGAAAAAGCCTCAAAAACAAGAAAAGTTCTGTTTAAAATGAACTGATTAACTAACTAATTAACTAATGAACATAATTTTATATTTAAGTTTCAATTCACAATTTGTTATCTTATAAAGTGAAAGTATGAACTAGTTCAAACAGTTAACTACCTACCCCAGAGAATAAAAGTATTAACTAGGAATGAACTCATGTTCATTTCTTCCATTTAATTTGACCTGAGGATATTTTAGACATTTTATAAATGGGCCTGGTGTGCAAATAATCATATACTGAGGCTCATGCAGGAATCTGCTGGATCTGATTATTTTATGGACTTTCTATTGAAATCTGTGAGATGATCACCGGTCAACGTGACCATGTGGTCATGTGACCAGGTGGTCATGTGACCAGGTGGAGCAGTACCTGAGCCAGGAAGGTGATGAGGTATCTGAGGGATTGGTAGTTCTCGTCTGGCAGCGACTCCACCAGAGTCTTCATCACCGTCACCTGACTGTCAGTGGACACGGCTGCAGCGCGCACACACACACACACACACACACACACACACACACACACACACACACACACACACACACACACACACACACACACACACACACACACACACACACACACACACACACACACACACACACACACACACACACACACACACACACACACACACACAGAGATCAGTGTGATGCTAGCGATGCTAACAGGTGATGTCTCAGGTGTGCTGCGTACAGGTGAAGTTGACGATGTCGTTGTACAGCTGGTAGGTGAGCAGCGGCTCGGGCAGCTCCCTCAGGAAGGTCTTGAGGATGACGGCAGCCAGGTGGACGTCCTCCATCTCCCTGAAGTTCACCGCAGCTCCTGCAGATCAACAAATGTAAATAATGAAAGCTTCCATCCACACAGACATCATCCACCAGCTCACAACACTGACCTGAGTTATACTGGAGCTGAACCTCCTTCACCAGAGTCACGTTGGCAGAACGTCTGAAGATGCCCTCGATCTCCAAACCTGACACACACACACACACACACACACACACACACACACACACACTTCACATCAACAGGTTCTTGTGGAGTTTAGAGCATCCATGTCTTGTGTTTCTATCACCTTGTTCTGAGAGGAAGCCGATGGTGTCTCTCATCACCACGGGAACCGCATCATCATCTGCAGACCTCTGTCTGAGCCTGACACACACACACACACACACACACACACACACACACACACACACACACACACACACACACACACACACACACACACACACACACACACACACACACACACACACACACACACACACACACACACACACACACACACACACACACACACAGTTAGGGCGACAAGCTTGAATCAAAGGTTAATCTGCTCATTTTTCTAACTCCTATATTATCATGTAATGATCCAGGCAGCAGCAGGGGGCGCTGCCTTTCAACGGGACACGGGTTCATGGCAGAATCATTATATGATCATTACTGTGGGTTTGCCAGTTGACTGACAGTGTGCAGGAGTTTTTCCTCTTCTGTAATAGTGATCGATAGCGACTCACTGTGAGAGGGAGACTCCAAACACCTGGTTGGGGAGGGGGGGGCTGCGAGGAGGAGACATGGGGGGCTGAGCCGCCGGTTTCAGAGCCGCTCGCAGCTTGTTGTCGTACCTGGAAACACAAATCAGCTTCAATCTGTGGCACTTCAAAATAAAACCAACAAGTTAAAAACAAGTGTTATTTCTCCACTCAGTATTTGTTGCCAAAACCAAAATTTAAAAAAAATGGATGATGAGTGTTTCCCATAAATGGTTGTTTGTTTCTAAAAATAAAACTTCTTCACATAATCAGAAATTGAAGAAAACATTTTTTATTTAGGCTTTTGAAACACACACAAGAAAAAAGTGACTTTTGCATTTTAGGCTTTATTTTGAAAATGGACTGCTGCACATGTTCTGTGTATCCACAGAGAAGTGAACCTGGCTCTTACTCTTTGACGCGGGCAGGAATCACCAGCTGTTCACACTTCATCACGTCCTCCAGTTCACTCAGATAACTCACATAGTTGATCTTCCTGCCAAACTTAAAACTGCACAGAACACACACACTCCTGATTATTACACATGCTGGACCACAGATGTAGATTCATCTCCATCATCACCACAAACCAGGCCAAATATTGAAATAACGGAGGAGAATGACAGCTGCTTGAGGAATAGAACGATGCAGAGAAATGAGTAAATAACTTTGCGCCACAGAACCTGATGATGGGTTTGAAGAGGATCAGCAGAGTCTTGATGAACATGGTGGGGTGGACGATGTACAGAGCTTTGATATTCTTCTTGTACCTGAAAACACACACAATTATCACCACTTATCTTCTTCTCTTTTAACATTAATACAGAAATCAAACCAAACCAGCACGTGTTTGACAGGTTGTGGTTTGAGACGCGCGTCAGGAACTAAAGAAGTTTCTCTCAGAAGAGAATAAAACAACCACAGAGAAAAACTTCCTTCTTTAGTTTCTCTGTGGCTGCAGCCAGGTTTCAGTGGTGGAGGTAAAATATCTGATGCTAAATGAGCTGCAGGGCAACGTTTTATTTCAGAGATCAGACTTTTGTCTTTAGGATGGACTTTTTATTTCATTATGGACTTTTTTAAATCTTATAATCCTGTGTTTTATCTCATATATCAGATAGTTGCTGCGTGGTGGGGAGAGTGTTTGTGCGTTTACTTTCTGTCGAACTCCCTGTAGGCGTCCCGCAGCCAGCTGAGCGACGGCTTGTTCTCGCTGGTCAGGCCGTGGTGGAAGTAGATCAGGGTGTAGTCGCTCTCCACGTACTGGTCCAGGGTTCCTTTGAGGTACCTGCAGATCCCCAGACACACAGAAAACTGAAGCAGCCTTTTCTTGGTTTTTTACAGAAGTTGTGGCGACACAGGACTATTTTTAGACTTCTGAGAAACTTCTTCTGTTGCTTCGTACACAGAACAAACAGTGAATACGTAGCTGGGAGCTTGTGGAGGTCAGACACCACTTCTCCAAACTCATGTCTGTAGCTCAACACTCACCCTCTCACTGGCTTTAAGCTACACCACTCACAGCGTACCGCCGCACTGTCGCACGCACTCTATTATTATTGTTCCTATTTGGTCTGAATTTTAATGAAATAAGAGATAATTCCCTTTGATATTACTAATAAAGCCAGCCCTTCCCCCCACCCCGGACCAGCCACAGATCTGCCTCACAGCTGATCAGGTGAGAAGTCAGCTAAAGAGGACAAAGGTCAGGAAGGCAACAGGTCCAGATGGAATCAGCTCCAGATTGCTCAGGGACTGTGCAGACCAGCTTTGTCAGGTGGTCCTGCACATCTTTAACCTGAGTCTGAACCTGGAGAGGGTTCCTGAACTGTGGAAGACTTCCTGCGTAGTTCCAGTGCCTAAGATCGCACGGCCCAGGGAGCCCAACCACTACAGACCTGTAGCCCTGACTTCTCACCTGATGAAGGCCTTGGAGAGGCTCATTCTGCACCACCTTCGCCCACTGGTGAGCTCAGCACTAGACCCTCTGCAGTTCGCCTACCGGCCCGGCATCAGTGTGGATGACGCTGTCATCTATCTGCTGCACCGATCTCTCTCCCACCTGGAACAAGCGGCGAGCACGGTGAGGATCATGTTTTTTGACTTCTCCAGTGCTTTTAACACCATCCAGCCTGCACTGCTGAAAGGGAAGCTGGAGGGAGCCGGAGTGGATGAGCAGCTGACGGCCTGGACCATCGACTACCTCACCAACAGACCACAGTATGTCAGGCTTCATGACTGTGTGTCTGAGGTGGTAGTCAGCAGCACGGGGGCGCCACAGGGTACAGTGCTCTCACCCTTTCTGTTTAGTCTGTACACCTCAGACTTCACCTACAACTCAGACAACTGCCACCTACAGAAGTTCTCAGATGATACGGCCATCATCGGGTGTGTATCAGATGGGAACGACCAGGAGTACAGGGGGGTCATCAATGACTTTGTCAGCTGGTGTGAGATCAACGCTCTCCAAATCAACGCCAGCAAGACAAAGGAGATGGTTGTGGACTTCAGGAGGAAGTCCCTCCCCACCACACCGGTGAGCATCCAGGGAAAAGACATTGAGACAGTGGTCTCTTACAAATACCTGGGTGTTCACCTGAACAATAAACTGGACTGGACCACTAACACTGATGTCCTGTACAAGAAGGGCCAGAGTCGACTTCACCTGCTGAGGAGACTAAGGTCCTTTGGTGTGTGCAGGACTCTGTTGAAGACCTTCTACGACTCCGTCGTAGCATCTGCCCTGTTCTACGCAGTAGTCTGCTGGGGGGGCGGATGCTCAGACGGGGACAGGAGGAAAATTGACAAACTGGTACGGAAGTCTAGCTCTGTACTGGGATGTCCTCTGGAGTCGGTGGTGGTGGTGGGAGAGAGGAGGATGTTGGCAAAGCTGACATCCATCATGGACAACCCCCATCACCCTCTGCATGGGGTAGTGGGTGCGCTAAGCAGCTCCTTCAGCCAGAGACTTAAACACCCTCGCTGCAAGAAGGAGCGCTTTCGCAGATCATTCATCCCGACAGCAATAAGACTCTATAACATAACATAAACATAAACCTCACTGTAGCCACTGTCACTTTTACACTGGTCACTTTTTTCCTCTTCACACTCACCCTGCACCTTAAGTGTGCATTAGCTATGTATGTGTACATGCGGGTATGTGCGTGGATATGTATGTCCATATATATATATGCAAATATGTGTGTATGTAGGTATGTACGTCCATGTATGTATGTATATATGCTTTGCTTATGCATACTTTTTCTTTTTCTTACTATTTATTAGCATTTTCTCTCCATTCTGTCGATAATGCATACTGTGTATGCGGATTAACAAATTCTGCGAATTTGTACATTGTGTTGTGTGTTTTTTTATTTTTTATAGTTTTTTTATCTTCTTCAACTTTATTTTACTTTTTCTTTATCTGTAACGCTGCAGTAACACACAAATTTCCCCGTTGTGGGATCAATAAAGTTTATCTATTCTATTCTATTCTATTCTATCTAATAATAAATGAGAAGAAACACCATTTTCATTACAACACTGATAGCTCCAAATATCCCAACTTATTGTGGGTAGTAGTAAACAGCTGGAAAGTGACGGGGTCCTGTTAAAGGCGACAGCGATGAGGAGGAGCTCACATGAGCAGCTTGTGGTGGTCGAGCTGGTGCTGAGGAGGCATCCTGCAGGCGTTAAACACGATCACCTTCCTGCCGAAGTTATCGTCACCTACACACACACACACACACACAGCAGAGGTCAGCGTGCTGGACAGGTGAGGACACACACACACACACACACACACACAGTCCTGGAACAGACAGACCTGCCACCTCGATGATCTGATGCCTGGCGATGTCATAGAAGGGATGATCCCAGGGGAGGTGAGGGGAGGAGGCGTCAAACTGCTGAGAGATGTCTGTGTCTGCACACACACACACACACACACACACACACACACGCGCACACACACACACACGCACGCACACACGCACACACACAGGACAGCTGCAACTAATGACTATTGTGATCTATTAATTATTGGAATAATTAATCTATTTGTTGTATATATATATATATATATATATATATATATATATATATAATGTTTATTGTCACCTGACTTGCTGATGGTGGACTCATCGTTGGGCCACTGCTGGTCCTCTATCGTGGCCAGCTTCAGTTGACCCAGCTGGGCCGTGGCCGGGTCTTCACTCAGATCCACCAGCAGCTCCGAAGACATCACACACGCCGAGGAGCGTCACCACACACACACACACACACACACTCTCACAGACTTACACACACTCACGGTGACGGCACGTCCACGGGACGGAGACGGCACGCTTGGATTCAGCTGCTTTTAACGGTCTGGGCTGTGTCATCAACGTCCGTCCAGAAAACTGAAAGCAAACAGGAAGGAGGAATAATAATGACATAAAAGTCAGGAAGCTGGAACCAGCAGAAGTTAACATGGACAAAAAAAGAGGACAAGTCCTCTTCTGTCAATCAATCAAGTGAATGTTTCTGCCTTAGTGATGTAAATATATATATAAAAATATGTACACACACACACACATATATACACACAGATTTTTCCATCCTAAAAATGACAATCAATTATCAAAATGATTGGTGACTAATCAATTATTAAACCAATTGTTGCAGCTCTATAGTAAACACAAGTTCAGTTGTTTCTGAAAGTGCTTAATTAGTAAAAATGAGAATAAGTAAAAATGACTCAAGTAATTGATTATCAAAAGAGTTGGTGATCAATGTGAAACTGATGGATTAAGCTCTACCAGTTATATTGTCAGGTTCATGACTCACACTCGTAGTCAGGACTATGAATATTTAGAATATTTAGACCTGGAACTGATGTAATGATCGACCAACTACAGAGGAGCGGCTGCAGCTCTAGCTAATAGCATCAAATCAATGAAAAACACGACTAAAGCTGGAATATGTAAGTCAGAGGTGGTTAGAGCTCAGGCTGCTGGACCACAACCGAGCAGAAAACAGCCGTGTGTGTGTGTGTGTGTGTGTGTGTGTGTGTGTGTGTGTGTGTGCGTGTGTTGGTTCGTGGCGATGTTTATTTAAAGCAACATGCTGTCATCCAGCATAACATCACATAGAGGAGGGAGAACAGGGGGAGTAAAGGGGGTTGGGAGGATGAAGGTTAATCTGTGGGAGGAAGAGGAGACGCCGTCCTTAATGTGCAGATATGACATCACACAGTCCTTTGTGTTGGTTTTTAAAGGAACGCAACAAGGATGAACATGCATCTAACAGGGTCACGTTAGAAATGTTCTGCTGCAAGCATCACAGTGATCACTGATAATTAATGACATTGAGTCATTTTACACACACACACACACACACACACACACACACACACACACAACTATTACATTAACTATTTAATAATCCCTATGAGTCATTTTAGGGAGAAGAAAATGTCTGGTTCCAGCTTCTCTTCTGATTATTTTCCTTCAGACTAAACCTGATAAAACTAAATAAATACTGTGAACGCAGCTTTTTCAGTTCCAGAGGCTTACATCCGTTTATAGAAACGACTTAGTTACTAACTAATTTGATAATTGATTATTTAATTCAAGAGGAAACTGTTCTCTGGTTCCAGCTTCTGATTATTTTCTGATTAATCGTTTTGATAACTGATCAATAAATCAATCATCAATAGTTCTTAGTTGCAGCTCTAAACTCAACAACAAATATTCTCAGTGCTTCCCATTTGGAATTAGACAATAGAAAGGACATTTCAGGATGAATCAGTATCGATTAATCGTTTCACTAATCGATCAGCTCGTCAGTTTCGTGTCTGTAGATGAAACAGCAGCATCACAGTAATCAATAATCACCAATACTGATATCGATCTGTCCGCTGATAACAGCAACAGGTGAGCAGCAGGTAGCTGACGTCACACACCTGTACCTGTAAAAGTCGCTTTGACTCAGTTATCGGTTTGTTTTGGTGAAGCTAACAGGCTAACGCCGCCTAGCTAGCGTCCTCCGGTAGCCGCGGCGGGGCGCAGCCTCCCGGCGGCGGCTCCTGGAGACCCGCAGGACCCGCAGGACCCGCAGGACGTCAGTTAACGCGCGTCACGTCTAACGCCTTAACGTCAGCAGCCCGCGTTCTGACGAACCGACGTCCACCGCAGCAAACTAGCCCCGCAGCGTCCACCGCAACAAACTGGCCCCGCGACGGACCCCGGGGTAAACGGAAAGTGCACGCGCGCGGGGGGGTTGCTCTGACGTCACCAGCGGGTTTCGCGGCAACGAGCGCCTTTAACGGCGGTTTGATTTACCGTCGTCGTGGCGTCGCTCCGTGAACCGTTGAGATTCGTGACGTTCGTCGTCGCCGTGAACCGATCAGAGGTGTTGACAGTAGAAAAACGACGTCAACACCTCTTCCGGCCTTTGGATTTTCAAAATAAAGGCATGTCGCCTATTTCCGTTTTGTTCATTTAGAAATTTCGACAACTTTACGATCTTTGTGACTTTAATTTATTGTTTGTTTTCTCCCTAAAAATCCACGTTTGGTGTGAAAGGGGGCTTTTATTTTGAAGGACCTACAGTTTATGAGGTCACATGACCAGTCCCTTTGACATGTGAGCATCGTTGACTCACAAATGTTTGTCCTTTATTCACAGCTTTGGAACATTTTCACTAAATAAGAAAAACAATAAATCAAGAAAACTGTATTTATACACACATTTAATTCACTTTTATGTTCAAAATAGATGTTTCCATATGGCGACAATATGCCACAAGGTAAAAGTCCTAGTCAAACCCAATGGAGTCACGTTGAGATACAGTACATAGCATCAAACTGTGTGCACTGTTTTCACCACTTTTATATATTTAATTCATATAAAATAATGTGGCCAAGTAATACTTAATGCAGTACAACTCGAGACACACAGCAGGTCAGATAACGCATTAATAACATGATATTAACACATTTTCTTTTTTTCACTTCCACTTCCCGCCATTGAATCAGCTGATCGGCGTGATGTGTGCGGAAGTGCGACGGAAGGAGGTGAGCGGACGAACGCGACGCGGCGGGTCCAGTTGACGTTACCGGAGCCGGACTCCGCTGCCATGTCGGCGGGAGGACCCGGAGCGGGTGGCGGCCCCGGAGCGGCCGGAGCCGGAGCGGCCGGACCCCGCAGGCCGTGGCCCGCGGTGGCGCTGTCGGTGCTGGCGTCCTGCGGCTTCGTGGCCGCGGCCGGCGGCCTGGCGGCGCTGCTCTACCCGATCCTCGCAGGTACGGACCACAAGCTCGGTGGTGGTTTTCTGGAGGTCCGGTCCGGTCCGGTGGACTGACGCTGTCTGCTTTTTCAGAGCTGAGAGCAGAGACGGTGAGAGGAGAGGACGGTTCCGACCGGAGGGTTCTGGGTCAGTATCAACACGTCATCATCCGTCACGAACATCAGCTCCAGACCATGTCCATGACCATGAGACGGAACTCTGCATGACACGATGCAAACTTCCCATATAAATAACTGGAATAAATCCAACTTTTGCATAGTGTCAATCATTTCATCTAAAAAGCTGTGATATAAAACTTTGTCGGCTCAGAGAGCTGAAGTAAGTCCAGATGATAATATATATGATCTATTATGCTGATAATTGCGAGTATTAAATTAAAATCTGTTCATACAGTAGCTAGCTAGAAGTAAGGCGCCAAATGTTGAATATTTCCAAACTTTCTGGACAGTGTCTCCCCATGTGACAGATGTTTACGTTTGACAGTGCTGTAAGCAGCCTAATTATGATAAAAGGTGTGTGCAGGTTTCTGGAGCATCCTGGTTCTGGCCCTGTTGGTGGGAAGCATCTGCTGCGTCTCCTCATGGACCCTCACCTACCTGGACTCCCAGCAACCAGGTCCCGTGGTGGTCCCAGGCCCCGTGGTGGTCCCAGGCCCCCTGACGCTGTCCCCCTTCAGGTAACATCAGCCTGGACGCCACTCACCTGTCGGGTGGCATCACTCACCTGTCGGCTAACCTGTTCTTTTCTTTCAGAGAAGTGTCTCCACATTGTCTCCACGTGGGTTACGGTGTTGCTGTCCTTAACGGCGTCATGGCAACGCTGACAGTCATTTGGAGCCTCACCTGAGCTGACCCCGCCCCTCACCTGAGCTGACCCCGCCCTCGCCTGAACAGACCCCGCCCCTCACCTGAGCTGACCCCGCCCCTCACCTGAGTTGACCCCGCCCCTCACCTGAGTTGACCCCGCCCCCCACCTGAACTGACCCCCGCCCCTCACCTGAGCTGACCCCCCTCAGCTTGATCCTGCAGCAGTTTTTCCTTCTGGAAGCTGAAGACTCACAAATAAAAACTACTGATTAATACAAAGAAGAAAGTTAATTATGTGTTGGCAAAAAGCTGAGCTAGCTAGCATTTTAGCTAGGTATCTAGCTAACCAAGCTAACATGCTAATAACATCACGTTGATTGAAATAACAGAAATAAACTCGGCAGAAACAAGAGTCATTCTTGGCTCTGTTGGTCCAAACATACATGTTTGTCTGTGCTTCGACTTATCCAGAAATAATAAGAATAAACAGCGGAGAGAAGTTCACTGTTAGCGGAGAAAACCAATACCTATCGACAATCATCCAAATAAATAAATACGTGTAAATATTATGTGAAGCTTAAAGCGTCCATCAGCTTTTACAGTTTCATTTTTTATTTGAGTCAGGTAATAAAGAAATGTATAGTTTGAATCCAGGAGCTTTTCGGGTATTTCTGATTATTTCTTATTGACAGAACACGTGGTCACATTAAAATGATGTTTGTAGCATAAAGTCTCGTAACTTCTGAATGATCTGAGGTAGAAAGTCTAAATAAACACGTTATGATGCAATAAAACATGATCCTAACAGCATGGTTCCTGTCATGAAATAAAAGTCTACAGAAGTCAGAATCATCACATTAGAAACGTTGTTTAAACCCACTGTATTATCATTAAAACACAGTGTACTTGTACTCACACCACGGCTAGAATGATAACTCAGACATCCTCATACTACACGATGATTATAACATGATCACAGGAAGAAAGGATCCAGAAGAGGTCCAGTCGGGCTGGTCTGGTGCTGCCCCCTGCTGGAGGAAGCTCAGCAACACGACCCTGTCCAGACCCTGAACGCCTCACATGTCCCTGAACGCCTCACATGTCCCTGAACGCCTCGCATGTCCCTGAACGCCTCGCATGTCCCTGAACGCCTCACATGTCCCTGAACGCCTCACCCATGTCCCTGAACACCTCACATGTTCCTGAACGCCTCGCATGTCCCTGAACGCCTCACATGTCCCTGAACACCTCACATGTCCCTGAACGCCTCACCCATGTCCCTGAACACCTCACATGTCCCTGAACACCTCACATGTTCCTGAACGCCTCGCATGTCCCTGAACGCCTCACATGTCCCTGAACACCTCACATGTTCCTGAACGCCTCACATGTCCCTGAACGCCTCACCCATGTCCCTGAACGCCTCACCCATGTCCCTGAACGCCTCACTCACTAACACATAAATAAATTCTGTTTTTTATCTGATTTGACAGAAACAACCAATAAAACACTGGAAAATAAAATTGTTAAACTTGACGCCAACTTTAACTTTTATTTGTTATGGAAAAAGTCAAAATAATTACAGTAAAAATAGTGATTATAAAATGGTTTAACAATTTAAAAGAATTCATGAATCAACATATTCTAAAGACGCACTGGTCTGAATAAACAATGATTATATAAAGAAGAGGAAATGAAAACATAAAGGACAAAAATGTTTGATTAATCATCAGAGATTTTTAAAATATGTGAATAAAAAACTATTTCCTGAAAATATATTTTATGAATCTGTAACTAGACCAGGTCATTAATCATTTCATATTTTCCTCTTTTTATTTTCTGACGTAGAACTAGTGGCTGAATCAGAGGAGACTGGTCACAGCTTCTTCTCCATGAAAAGCTTCTTCCACGCAGGCTCAATGTGCTCATAGATCTTCTCTATCTGTGAAAACAGGATCATTCTTCTTCTAACTTTCAGTTTAAATGCATTATTTAAACATATTTTATTATTTCATATACAACAAGTTGTTGTTTTTGGTGAATTTTCACCCTGAGAAGCAGCAACAACAAGAAATAGTCATAAAAAGTGGAAATAATAAAGCATTAAACTGTATTTCATGTCCATGTGTTGAACTGACAGATCCTGTTTTCCTCACATTTTATGAAGTAAATCATGATGGAAATAATCAGTTTTTGTCAAGAAATGGAGAAAGAAAAAAAACCTGACCGTATGAATGTAGTAAAATAAAGAAGAGACGTAATGAGCTTTACCTGCTGGGATTTCTTCACGCCGTACCTGAAGAGCGTGGCCTGGTGCTCGCTGTTGTGGAACAGGATGTCAAAGGTCACGTCGCGGCCCATCATGTCGTCGATGGACGGCTTCACCACGCTGTGGAAGTCTCTGGCCGGGTACGAGCCGTCCAGCATGTTGCTGACCTGCACGTTAGTAGATACACACACACACACACACACATATATATATATATATGTGTGTGTGTGTGTGTATAGTTGACTATTCACAAAGTGTGGAATGAAGGTCTCCTTGTTTATGTTTAATTATCTTATCTTCACCTAAATGTTTCAAAAAAGTCAGTGACAGTATTTTCCCAATAAAAAAATAATCATAATTTTTTTTATTGCTAAGCTCCACCCATTTTCCTGCGGTCCAATTAGATGCGAGGATCTGGTTTGATTGGCTTCACCTTGTATCTGTCCCCCAGCAGCCCCAGGGGATCCAGCTTGACCTCTGACCTCAGAGCTCGGCCAAACAGCGGCAGCTTCGAGTCGGAATCTGACGGAAGGAAAGGAAAACGGAGTGACGGGAAAACAACAGGAAACAAAAGCACCGCAGGTCAAACGGAGGAAGGCCGACCTCGGCAGGTCAGGTGGGCCACGTACGGAACGCCGTCTCTCTCCCCGTAGTAGACGGCGAAGTGGGAGAAGTACTTGTTGCGAGGATATTCCACGATGTCTCCAGGGAACAGCTGAGGCACGGAATGTTTCTGGAGAATCACATGTGGTCGAATAAATACTCAACATAGTGAATAACACGTTACACCGCTGCAAAGACACGGAATTAGAATGTTAGAAGTGGAATTAAAGAGATAAAACCTGGAACATTTTAATACAATGTGACACCAAAGTATTAAAAAGTAGAATGAAAGAGATTTTTTAAAGTATTAAAAGTGGAATTAAAGTTGTGACAACAAAGCTGAATTTAGCTCCAACACCAACACGGTTTTACAGCATAAACACAAAGTCACTTTAGAAGCTGCTAGAAAACAGCATCAAATCATTGGTTCTTTAAACATTAGAAACATTACTAACATTAAAAACTGTAAATGATCTAAATTTTAAGTTTTAAAACGCGAGATGAGAAGTGAAATAAGAAAAAATGTGAAATAAACTCACCAGACCCATAATTCAGCTGCTGCAGAACGACGATGTGAAAGAAGAAAGTTCATTTACATCCAGTCACTGTTCACTGAACACACACACACACAGACACGCACGCACACACACACACACACACACACACGCACACGCACACACACACACACACACGCACACACACACACACACACTTTGCATGCTGAGGTGGTTTTAGACATTTCTGCAGCTTTTACATCACATGCTTCTGGATCCTGTTGGACGATCGATAACACACGTTACAGAAAACCCTGAAGACGCCGCGTTGCCATGGAAACGGATGAGGATCTGACCCCCGATCAGCTTCATTGACAAATACACACACACACACACACACACACACACCAGTAGAGACTGGCGTTCAGGATTTATTCATCATTTTCATTTTATGCTGAAAACAACATTACTTAACTCTTAATATTCTTTAAAACAAATCGTTGTCTGAAACTCCCAGAAAAATGCACATTTACTGAAGATCTTCAGGAACCAGCAGTGATCGTCCTCCAGCCTGGAAATTCACAGGTTTTATTTCTGAACGAGGCTGCGAGCTGGAACGAGTCCAAGGAAACAAACAGAAGCAGGATGTGACGTTACGTCAAGGTTTCAGGATTAAACTTTAGTTCTGAGCGCATCAGAAACACGGCGCTGGGTAGATCACAGATTCACACCTGCTCCTCCACATTCATGCTGCTAATCTCTATCAATGCAGAACTGATTAAAGGCAGGCGGTGCTTCAGTTAGAACAGAAACTGGTTCAAATGGTAGAAAAGGAGATTTTACTGGGATTTAGATTCATAACAATGAGTCAAACCACAGAGAAACAGACTCAGTGTTCAGGACGTCTGGGTTCACATTCATCATTCAGAGACACCACAACTTAAAAAGACTTTACAAGTAGAGCTGCTAGAATTAAAACAAGTTTAGACGATACAGAAACAGTAATATTACAAAACTAAAACTTCATCTGATCATTTCACGTGTTTAAGGAATAAAAAACATAAGAAAGAATCAGAAACTTAAAGCTTGTGAGGAGATGACGATTCATCCTGTAAAACCACCAACATTTACAAATATAGATTATCTGGAGAGAAAATAGAAATTC
>JAYKQN010000043.1:1067500-1160000 GCA_036785175.1 Eupleurogrammus muticus
AGAGGAGGAAGAGGAGGAAGAGGAGGAAGAGGAGGAAGCCAGATAATCCAGTACAGAGGAAGTGAGGGAGGATGAGATAAAGCTGAGGAAGAGGAGGAGCTGATGAAGGAGACTCACACACGTTGAACAGACAGTTTGATGAAGTCAAAGCTATATATATATATATATATATATATATATATACACATACAATATTTTTTCATATACCTATCAATGAATGTCTATTCAGAACCAATGTGTCTTTGTGGGCAAAATAAAACTGATGAAAGACTATTTATTCTGAATAAATGAGAAGTTTAAATATAGAGTGAAATGATAATAATAATAAAAAAATACTCAGATAATTAAAACACTCAACTCGATTAATCTGTTGTAATGAGCAGTGATGAATAATTTAATGGTTTACTAGACGCAGCTCTACTGAGCACAGACAGACAAACAGAAAAACTCAGAACTTTAAAGAGAAAAGTGAAGAAGTGAAGCAGGAAACAAAGAAAGAAAGAAAGGAAGAGGTACAGGAGGAGGAGGAGGAGGAGGAGGAGGAGGAGGAGGTCAGGTACAGGCCTGTAAAGAGGAAGTGCAGACAGGATGCAGAGGAGGAAGAGGAGGGTGAAGAGGAAGATGAGTCCAGCTGAGCCACTAGTTTCACAGGAAGAGGTCAGCTCTGGTTTGTTTCTCACGGAGGAGAGAATCTGTCTGAAAGATTATTAAACCAGATTATTTAACCAGATTATTTAATCAGATTATTTAACCAGATTATTTAACCAGATTATTTAACCATATTATTTAATGAGATTATTTAACCAGTTTATTTAACCAGATTATTAAACCAGATTATTTAACCAGATTATTTAACCAGATTATTTAACCAGATTATTAAACCAGATTATTAAACCAGATTATTTAACCAGATTATTTAACCAGATTAAATCCAGTGTTTCCAGAGCTGGATCTGACAGCAACATGAACTGCAGATGAATGCAGTACCAGTACTGAGTACACTACCCGGTCTGTGTACATAGTGAAGTACAAATACTCCAGTAGAACTAACTGCAGTACTACATGTACGTAGTTCCCCGTTACCTCGGTAACCGGTTCAATAAGTTGACAAACGTAAAGTAGTGAAGAAGTGAACTAAAGGCGCTTTACGGCTGAAACAGCCGAAAACAACACGACGCGTCGACTCACGTTTCACCGGCTGCGGGTTCGACTGCTTCCTCCGCGGCATCGCCGCGTCGCTGCGGCCCGGAACCGCTGCTGCTTCCTGGGGACAGGCGGGGGACGGCCGGTGTGTCAGCCCGGTCCTCAGCCCGGTCCTAAACCCGGTCCTCAGCCCGGTCCTAAACCCGGTCCTCAGCCCGGTGTCAGCCCGGTGTCAGCCCGGTGTCAGCCCGGTGTCAGCGGGCCACAGCGGGCGTCGGGCTGGCGGCTCGCGGTGTCTTCATCACCTCCTTCCTCTTCCTCTTCCTCTTCCTCCTGCCGACAGGAGCGGGGGGGGCATCACCGACACCCGGGGCGGCCCGAACCGGCTCCGAACACTCGGCTCACGGCTGTGTCTCGTTGCCGAACGGAGCCGAACGGAACCAAAATAAAACAAAAAGCCGCGAAACAGACTCTCATTGTGTGCGGCTGTTTGGCAGCAAATAGACGGAGCCCGTCCTGCTGCCAGCTGTTAGCCGGGCCCCGGCCCACACCGGAGAATCAGCTTCGAACTCGGGGAACGGTGACGTCATCGCCACGGATCGATACGTTACCGTTTAAAAACGTTCTTTTCGTTTCTGAACGCGCGCACACGCACTGACAGACACGCCGGGTCCGGGCTCCGGGTGACGTCACTGACAGACGCGGAGGATTGTGGGTGTTGTAGTGCTTTACCTTTAAAACTCGAAATTTACCGCAATTAACATTAATGTATTACATATATTACGGAAATAATAAAACTATGGTTGTTATATTAAAAATATCCTAAATAAGAAATAAAAAACATGGTATGAAATACGAAACGATTAAAAAATATTTACATTTATAAAAACTATGTACACTAAAAATGGGAGTAAAAACACACATTGTATTGTTTCCTTTTCCCTAAACGTACAGATACGCCGGGTCCGGGTGACGCCATTGGCAGGCGCAAAGGATTATGGGTCTTGTAGTGCTTGACCTTGACCTCAAAATTGAACTCAAATAAACATCATTACAGAATATAATAGTAATCTAAGTTTTTCTACGTATATATACAAGTATATGAAAATAATTCAGTCTAATATATTAATGATTATTTATTTATCACATATATGCAATAAACATTTATGTATTAAGTATTTTTTTGTGTCAATAACTCTACATCTATATTACAAATGACGTGAAAGCACAAAAAAGTAAAGTCTGACACATTGCAAACTCTTTTAATATTATTAAATTAAATCATAGATATAATACAGTGATAACGCGTTAATGATCAGACCATGTGAACTTCTACATTGTGGTAACAGGCAGCGCTGAATGAGCCGTTTGTGGGAATGTTCCTGTAAGTCTGAACCTCCAGCTAAGCCTAAAATCTGTTTTCAAAGCCGATTTACATTTCTTTACAGATTTTTTTTTTTTTTGCTCAGCGCTGAGCAACACCGGGACATATTCAGTGACAGGTTGAGGTCAGGGGTCACGGCGGTGGCCAATCAGCATCCAGCTGCCCGCTGACATTCACAGGTTCATCATGGCCTCGAACTCGTCGATCCTCTGACGCGTGTTGCCTCTGCGGATCCTCCTGTACGACACCGTCTTGAACTTGGCGGCCTGCTGGGCTTCGTCCGACGCGCTGACGGCCTCACACTCGTTTTCCTGCTTCTCTTCATTCTCACACTTCTCCTGCTTCTCCTCATTCACACACTTTTCTTCCTCCTTAAAAAGGCTCGGACTGAGGCCTTTGTTTCCTTGTTTGACCTCCATCAGCGTTTCGTTCTCCTTTAAACTGCAACCTGAGGACGGATTTCGTTCTCCTTTAAACTGCAACCTGAGGACGGAGAAATGTGTTCAAATATTGTTTAAATATTGAAATTAAATGAATGGCCTGAGTCATTTTTTGACGTAAATCATCTGTTGATGCTTCACGTCTGGTGAAATCACATTAAACCAGACTCTTCATGTCCTACAGGACAATGGACATTTTACTGAGGACATTTTAGTTGTAAGTAGTTTAGACTAAAAACTTTTACAGGAATTTAGTCGAAATTTATCAAGTTATACTCTAATAAAATGCAACATAAAGTGCTGTCAATCAATACATTCAATAAACCTGCAGAAATAAAGGAAGTTCCAGGATCTTCATCATTAAACATGTGTCATCACTTCATCAGGTTTAAAAGTCAAACTGGATGTTGATGAGTTACGTTCAATAAAAAACAGAAAGAAGAACCTGGGAAAGTGATGAAAAGTTTAATTTAACTTTAGAGTTTTCACTATGAATGAAAGGACGGTTTAATGCAGGTTAAAGTTGAATAAAGTCACACTAGGATGTGACTTTATGATTCAACATTAGTGACATCAGAACAACGCGATTCTCTGATAGAACATCCCTGACTTTCATGAAGGTTTTGCTGTCGTTTGTTATTTTAATACGTGGTGATATCAGCTGTGGTTTAATCTGTTTTCAGAGGATCTGCTGAGCTGTTTTCTGTGTTGTTTCATCTTTGTGGAATTTTAATTAGATTTTAATGAATGAACGTGACCTGATTCTCAGCTTCAGTTACATAACATTCAGTTTACACCACAAACATGAGAAATAGTGAAAATAAGTCTTTGTTTTCACCCCAGAGTAATAAAAACGCTAATCTAACGTCATATGAATGTTATTATCTGTTTTAATCTGTTCACTAACTACAGCTTATAATCATTTATGTCTCAAATCAGCAATAAAAAAACACTATTTGCAGCAGCAACTTCTCTTTTCTTCTGGAGACTCATCGTGCAGCATTTTAATAATTAGAAGCTTAAATCATAACAGCAAAATAAAATCATTTTCTACATTGGCATATTTTTTTAAATTCTATTAATAAAACATCAGCCGATGAATGATTAGTCAATCAGACACTGGTCTGAATAATCAATAGTTAGCAGGGTTCTATGAACCTGAGCAGCTCATGCAGTGGTGGGTTGACCTGTCTGTGTGGAGGCGTCGTCCCCGTCTGCAGCCCGTCCTGTCGTCCTGTCCTGGAGGAGACGAGTGTGATAACTGGCTGCTCCACTTCCTGTTGCAGCGTTTGCAGATTCTTCTTCACCTCCGTCCTCTTCCTCCTCATGCTCTAACCCTTTGTTTTCCTCCTCCTCTTCTATCACTTTTTCTATCACTCTTTCTTCCGTCTCCTTCTCTTCCTCTTCCTCCTTTTCTGTCTCCACCTCATCTTCTTTCTCTTGTTCAACTTCTTTGTTTCCACTTTCTCCTCCATCCTCTTCATTTCTAGTTCCACTTTTGTCCTCTATGTTTATCCTCCTCCCTTCCTCTGTTCCAACATTTCTGTCGTCTTTCCCCTCTTCTCCTGGTGAATCCTCATCCTCTCCTTTCCCATCTTTACATTCATTTATAACTTGTTGATCCTCTCCTTTTTTAATGTCTTTGATCGTCACATTTTCTTCTTGAAGACTTTTGTCGACCTCCTCCTCCTCCCATGTTTCAGTGCCTTCGTTGTCACCGCAACTTTTCATTTCTCTTCTCGATGACACTATGTCCTCCAGCGACAGGAAATCTCCAAACATCCCGACAGCCTGAATGACTCGAGACACGACGGAGTTGTCCTGCAGGTCCAGGTCGTCCATCGCGTCCACAGGCGTCCACCGGTCTGCCGTCAGAGACCAGAACCAGGAACCAAGACCCTCGCTGCTCAGATTTAACTCCACACGTCATCCAGCCTGGACCTGGAGCCACGTTTGCAGCCTCATGCTTCGTGCTTGTGTGTGTGTGTGTGTGTGTGTAATACTTTAATCTGTCAGGTGTGATTTCTCTTTCTGCAGAAGGAGGCGTCAACTGGTGTAAAGCTGCATAAAGAGAGGCAAAATCACACTAAACTGTCTTCTTTTGTGCAGAAAACACACACAGTCCAGAAGTTAGAGAAATGTTAGAAATCATCATCACCTCTTAAAATAACGATCTACGTCATTTATTCAGGTTTCTAGGAAAACCAAAAACCTTTTTGAGATCAGGCGATCTTCTATTGGTGAGGAGGAAGAAGTCGGTAAATAAAAGCAGACAAATACATGATGCTTTTGTCATAAATAAGAAGGAATCCTCCTCATACTCACTGCAGCTGTAGTTCCGCTGCTGTCCACCAGGCGGCTCCACCTGCTCCTTGGATTTAAAATACACTTTTATACATAACAGCAGAAATTAAATGTGTGTAGTTCTCGTCTATGGCCACTAGAGGCCACGTGACCAGAAACAGAGACTCCTGATTATTATCTGTTGATTTTCTGTTATAAATGATCTGGATGTCACAGTCGTGTCGTGTTAATGTCTAGTTTTCGTCAACAACCTTTTCTTAACTTAACCTTAATTAAAAGCCGCTGGCCGCCATTTTCCCGCCGTTCCAACGCTTCTTTTCTGCGTTTCGATCCTTCCAGAAGCTTTTGTTTCCAGCCTCGAAGCGCAGCGTCTTTGCCAAACTGGCTCACTCACTGTTTACTCACGTAAACATGATGATATCGATTGTTTTTTGCGATTTATTATCAAAATTCTATCAAAAACGGGCCAAAAAACGTTATTTTGTAATCACATGACAGCTCTGACCAATCAGAGCCGCTCTCAGGCTGAACCAGGAAGTGAATTAGGGACCCTTTACTGGCCCCTGCGTGACCGCAACGTGATGACGTTAAAATGTTTTTTTTTTTTTTTTAATTTTTTTAAATAACTATACAATTTTGTTTTTGTAGTACTACATTAATGATCATATTTTAGTACTTGTACAGCAACAATAAAGGTAAAAAAACGGCGTTTCCCATTAGTGTTCAATGATTGTTAAAACAAAAACACTGTTAATGAGGGAACAGAACAACCTTTGTTTCAGAGAATCTATAAACATAGCGTTTGGTTTCTGAGGTTTATTGTCATATTTTCTGTTAAACGGCACAAAAGCTCGCACAGCCATTCTGTAACCACATGACGCCTCTGACCAATCAGAGCCGCTTTCAGACTAAAGCAGGAAGTGGACTTTGGCGCCTTCTACTCGCGCTGCTATATACATATATATGAAATTAGAAGTTTTCAATATTTTTATTTATTTAGAATTCTTGTAGAGCAGCACCCTGTAGGACCCTGCATACATAAAAATGATAAAATGCTGAAAATAAATAACATAAGCTTAATGTTTGCATTACAGCCCTTTAATATTTTATGCTTTTCTTTTTCATATTTTTCAAGTACTATTATTTCCTGACCTCGTTCTGCTGTATGAAGCTTTTTATTAAACAGTTTAATAGAACAGATATTAAAAGCACCTCGTGTCCTCCAGATGCTTCTATAACTAGATTCACTGTCGCTCTACAGCTGCTTCTATAATCCACTCAAGTCTTACAATCACCAACTCAATTATCAGTCTTTTTCCAAGAAAGAAACTCTCCTAAAATTCTCTTTAAAAAACAAACAAAACAAGTTTAAACCAGACTCTTTTCCATCAAACTGCAGCTGCAAATAAAAACAAAAAGATATAATTCATCAGAACGTTTATTGCACCAATAAAATAATTTGTCTTTTATGAAAATATGCATTTAATGTGTTTTACATTCAATGATTGTTCAACCACAACATTCATTTAGGGAGGAAACTGTTGATTCTTCTATTACGTCACGTTTGTTGATCAAAAGTGCAAAACTTTATCAACTTTACAACTCTTGACATTTCATTTTAACACTTTTTATGAGCTTCAGGCAATTTCTGATTTTTAAAAAGCAGAATTATTAATAATATAACAGAATTATTCCCTTTAATTGGATTCTCATGCACATTCAGCGTTTCCTGAAGCTTCAGATTCACATCGAAACTTCAGCAAAATGACGCCATTATCATCCCATGTGATGAGTCATGTGACCTAAACACAGTAAGTTGGTGTTTTTTATAGGATGAGTTTTTATTAATTCTAATGAAGACTAAGTATTAGCTTTATTAAAGGGAACAACTATTAATACGATAGAAAACATACATTATAATTTGATTTCACTAATATTTTTACTTCTTCATAAGATTACTTAAAGTAGAAATTTATTTTATTTCATATATGATGATGTTTCGATTTTTTGGTTCTCGTGTCTTGAAGATACATTCAATAAAAATGTTTTAACTCATCCTATAAACACATAAAAGAAGAGGAGGTCACGTGACTTCCTGCGTGCGGCGGCCATCTTGCTAGGTTCCGGTCCCGGTGTGTTTGGCGTCCTGCTGCGTCCGCCAGGCGGCGAGCACCTCATCGTCCTGGGCCTCCGCGGCAGCGCGGGCCCGGGCCCTCTCCCTGGTCTGGGCAAGGAAGGTGGCGACGTCGTCGTCGTCGGCGGCGGCGGCGTCCGGCCTCCCGCTCGCCTGGCTCTCGCCATACGAGCTCCCCGCCCTCAGCGGGAACCGGTCCTCGCTTGCCAGGCGTCCGGGCGCCACGAACGCCTCCTCCTCCTCGTCGCCGCGGTAAGACGAGAAGTCGAACTCAGAGGCGGAGGCGTCGAGGTCGTCGTAGGGGTCGTCCTCGTCCTCCGCCCCCGACAGCGGTTTCCTAGGCGGCGGCCGGACGCTCTTCAGCCAGTCGTCCACGGTGGTGTTTTTGTCTCGCTCCAGCGCCGGGTTGAGCATCAGGTGACCTGACAGCCCGTACGACCTCGTCTTGTCCTTCCTCTTCCTGGGTTCCTGGAGGAACTCCTGAGCTTTGTCCTTCTTGTCCTGGTCCTCATCCTCATCCTCCCGGGGCTTCTTCTTCTTGTAGAGCGTGCTGCGCTTGTTGTCCTCCAGGATCTTCTTCTTCTCGTAGACGGCCATCTTGTCCCTCATCTCCGACTTGATGTCCTTGTCCATGGCGTCCAGCTGCTTCAGGTTCACCTGGTCCTGGAAGAGGCTGAAGAGCGGGACGCTGGTGGTGGTGATCTTCTTCCTGGACGTCAGTGTGGAGCCCAGGGCGGAGCCTGTCGTGGAGCCCAGGGCGGAGCCTCTGCCACTGAGGCCGGAGACTACGCTGCTGGCCCCGCCCCCTAAGACAGACGCTGGCCCGCGACCTTGCGCCAGACCACTGGTGAAGGCGGAGCCGCCCAGCGTTGACACCTTGTCGTTGTCGCGGCCGGGGAGCACGGCGCCGAAGCTCACCTCGGACCCGGCTCTGGACGGAGGCGGCAGGCTCATCTCTGTCTGCTTCTGCATGATGGTCTCAGAGACCACGTTGGCAATCCAGTTCTGGATGCTGGCCAGGTCCACCATGGGCTCGCCGTTGGGCCCCAGGGCCGTCGGAGCAGGGAGGATGGGTGGAACAGGCGTGGCGGGATTGGGCAGCGCCGCTTGCCTGGTGCCTCGAGGCTGGGAAACTGAAGAAATGACGGACGACCTCCCGCTGAGCATCGACGCTTTGTCGTCATCGGCGACGCCGGCTCCGGCCCAGAAGGCGGAGAGCGGGACGGCGCTGACGGCGCTCTCGTTGTCCCAGCCGCACATGGACTGGCTCTCCTCCAGGTTCTTCTTGGCCCGCTCCAGCACCTCCTCACGGCGCTGCCGCCGCCTCACCGCTGCCGAGTCCTCGCCACGGCTCATCTGCAGGATGTCGTCCGTGTTCTCCTCGCCGTGACGCTTCTGCTGCCTCAGCTTCCAGGCCTGGTAGGCCGTCAGGTTCACGTCCCGGAGCGGCGGCGTCTTGGCTTCCCCCTCGCCGCCCCCGTCGCCATCGGCGACCGAGCTGTTCTCGCCGTCCTCGCGGTCCTTCTTGTTCCAGCCGAACTGGATCCTCTTGACCCGCCAGCGCTCCAGCGGCGTCATGTTGTCCTTGTTCTTCTGGCAGAAGTTGTACATGGAGCTGGAGTCGGACAGGAGGCTCTCCACCTCTGCGTCCATCTTCTTGGTCGCTACCTCCTCTTCTTCCACGGCGCTGCCCTCGCCGTTGCTGTTGCCGCGGTAGCGGGCGGCGGCTTGTTCCTCGATCTCCTTAAGCCGCTGCTTCCAGAGGTCAGAGTAGCTGTTGCAGCTGGAGGCGGAGCCGGCCTCGGACGGCGGGCGCCGCCGGACGCGGGGCTTGGTTCGCTCCTTCGTGGCCCGGATCTCCTCGCTGGTGACGCTGTCCAGGTCGGCATCCCCAGGTCCTCGGGCGCCGTTGGACTCTGCGTCGTCGGCGTCGCTGTTGAGCTGCTCCTCCCACCACTCGTCGCTCTGGTAAACTTCGTTCCTACGCCGCCACTCTCGGATCATGCTGCTCAGACCGTCCTCATCATCTTCGTCCTCGACCTCGTCGTCCTGCTCCGGGAGCAGCAGCCGCTCCGCTGGCCCGTCGCTGGAGGCTGTGGCTCCACCCCTGAGAGCAGTAGTGGCTCCGCCCCTGAGCGCTGCGGCGGCGGCGGAGGAGGCAACGCTGCTCATCACGCTGGCGGCGTCCTCTTCCTCCTCCATCATGATGGACTGAGCCTTCACGCTGATCATGCTCCGCTCCTCCTCCGTGTCCTCGTCCTCATCCTCGTCCTCACCGAAGATGCGAGCACGTGTGCGGGCGTCAATCACCGAGCACTGGCTGAGCGTGTCGTCATCGTCGTCGCGCTCCTCCATCAACGCCTCGTTTAGGTCACGCAGCTGCTTCAGGAAACCCTCGTTGGGGTTGACAGCGCGTTTCTTCCTGATGGTGGTCAGGGCCTCCATGATGGACATGTGCTGGAAGATCATCAGGTAGGACGCCACCAGCACGGCGGCGCGGCTCACGCCCATCATGGACACCACCAGAACCTTCCCTGCAACACGCAGCCAGACCGGTCACGACTCCACAATGACCACTTGAGACTGAAACAAGGTGCTTCCTGACGTTTCTCACCTTTATGCGTCAGCAGAGCTTCGTCCAGGAACTCTGAGGTGGGCCTGAAGTGCGGCGAGATGTCGACGTGGGCGAAGTCGTCCACCTCGATGCCCAGGTAGCGGATGTTCATGGCGGCGTAGAAGGACTCCCCCGTGTACACGCCGGTGCCGTGAGCCGCATTCAGGACGTGGGTAATGCCCATCCGCTTCAGACGAGCCTTGTTGACGGCAACAGACCTGAAGAAGAAAAGAAACATCGATCAGGTACTGAAAGAATAAATTGATTTGTTGTTTGGTTCATTAAATGTTGATCAGTGTTTCTAAAGCTGCAGATTGAAGCTAAAATGTCTTTTTTTGTCCACAACCCAAAGATCATCAGTTTACTATTATAGAAGAATAAAGAAACCAGGAAATAATCAGAGAACAGAAGCTGGAACCAGAAAAATCAAGTAATCATCAAAAATTAATTGAGCAATTGAGCATTTCTAGGTATCAAGGCAGTTTTTTTGGTAACGAGCTGTTTCCTCTGTCCCAGGGACTCACTTCTCAGCGATGAAGATGCCGGGCCACACCTCGTCCACGGCGTTGATAGGTGCCTCCAGCCGGTCCTGCACCATGGCCCTCTGGATGTCCAGCACGCAGGGCGTGTTGTAGGGGCTGCGGTCGTCCATCATGTCCTTCACGCGGTTGTACAGGTCCTCCACCATCAGCTGGTCCGCCGTCTCCAACATGGACTCCGGGATGGACTCAGCCCGCGGGCCACGAGGCGGCAGCTCTGAGGATTAGAGATTAAACATGTCAGGAAGGATCCATTCCAGGTTCCTCAACTTCTATATTTTCTACCTGATGAGAAAAAAAGACAACTAAGTGAAACAAATACTAAAATATCTCAAATAATAAAAGTGAAGCAGGATTCATCTGTTTCAGTGACTGGAAGATGTGGCTTGTTTTTCGTATATAATAATATATTCATAATAAAGAACCAGAATAAAGGTAAAAACTGAAAAAAAGTCAAATACAACATGTCGGAACTGGAAACATCATCTTCATAATGGTTTAAAAGTTGATCGGAGGAGATTCTTTTATTCATATTAATTCCAATTTGCAATTTTAAAATCTCCAAAAATGTGACTTGTTTCTTTTTTAGTTTCCTTTTGATTGAAAGTAAATCATACATCAGCCAATATTTTCACACATAACAGTAAAATCAAGTGTGTGCGTGTGTACATGTTATAAGAAGAAAACAGAGAAATCAAATAAAAGGAGGAACCAAGCTTAACTGCCTCATTGTGTATAGTTTTAGACAGTCATGAAATCAGACAATGAACTGTATTTAGTATAAATATGTTTGTAATGTACAGTGATGATAAACCAGTGGAGTGACTCCTTCTTTCATGTTGAACTGAAGCTTCGTTTGATATTTTAGTGTTGAACAGAATGAGAAGAGGAGTTTTTGCTTCATGTTCTTCAGGCTGGAGCAGCTTTAATCAATTAATTATCAGGGAAACGGCCGATGGAATAAACCGTGCAGGCCTGACTCCATATGGATGAGTCCTGTTCACATGAATACTGAAACACGCGGCAGCTGCACTCATCACGGATCTCATCACGGATCCGTGTTCCTCTGCGGACCAAACACGCATCGTCCATTAAGCTGCGGGATGAGATGAAGTCAGACAAGCGACGCGCCGCATCAGATCTTTCACTCAATCTGCTGCTTTCTGCAAACCGCTGAATCGTCCAGTAACGAACCGGAGTCCATTTATTCCTTTAGTCTGTATAAAATCTGACTGAACCTGAACCAATAAACGAATAAGATTGGATCAATAAACCAAATAGAAGGAAAATCATCCAACAGGAACAAGTGTGTTAGATCATGAATGGTTGAAAATCTGATTTCCCCTGAGTTTGGACTCACAGGCATTTAACCAATATTTAAATATCCTAATGTATAACCACTACAACTAAACCTCACTTTATTATGTTATTCATAGTCATGTTTTTACCAGACAGGTTATCATTGACTCTATGAAATCAAACTGAAGGTGATTTATTAATTAAATTTATTTATTTATAACAAGTCAGAAAAGCAGGTTTTAAAGCTTTTCTACTTCCCTGAGTTTTGACTTACAGGCCATTTTAAAACAGGGCATTCTGTTCAATTTTCACTTGTAATAATGGTGATTAAAGGCAAATGTATGAATATTGGGCGATTGTGTGTGTGTGTGTGTGTGTGTGTGTGTGTGTGTGTGTCTCACCCTGGCTGATGATCTTCTTCGCAGCCACAGCTGACGACAGGTGAATCGGTTCCATGAAGAAACTCTCAGCATCAGAACCAGAGATCAGAGAGAATCTGGAGTCTGAAGCTGCAGAGAAACTGGAAAATAATCATCATAAATGAAAGAAACACACTTTGTAATGGTTGAATAGAAACAGCTGCAGAAAAGCTGGATAATGTAGATTTGGTGACGACCTGAGGAAGATTATTTTAGTCTCAAAAAGAAATATTTTTGTCACATTTTTCATGTTTTGTCTTTTTTATCGTTTTATCTTTTTCTGAATATTTTCCTCACATCTCATATTTATTTAATCTTTTTACCATATTTTAGAATTTCTATCTAAAATGTTTGTCTTCTGATCTCAAATTTTAAAACCTTGTTTCCTCTCATATTTCCTCCTGGTCCTGGTGTTTTATTCCACTTCTCCAGCCTCCTACCTGGGGGACGGACAGCGGAGGTAACGCGACTGGATTCCTCGGACGTTCTCTCCATCCTCGTCGCCGTTGGGAACCGTTTGATCCTCCCGCTCTGTGCTCTCATTGGCTGACGCCATGGCAACCGAGGCCCCGCTGCTCAACCAGCAAGACTAGACACTGAAGAGACAGGAAACAGAAGAAAAAACTACCAGAATAAAAGCTCTGCACAGCTATTCAGGAAAAATAACTGCTTTGACATGTTGTTTTGTATATACAACAAAATAAATTTAAATTTATATTGTAATATATATATATATATATATATATATATATATATATATATATATATATATATATATATATATATATATATATATATATATATATATATATATATATATATATATATATATATAATTTATATTTATTAATGCTGTGATCAGTTTTATTCTGAAAAAAGGCTACAAACACACACACAGACACACACGTAAATGTACCTACACACAAAGGGAAAAAATCTATTTAATGAAATAGAAGATGAAAATATCCTTTAAAAGATCAAACAAATAAATAACTACATATATACTTTAACACTATGGAGTTCTCTGTAGTAAAATATACTATAATATATATAACAGCATTTTACCAGTTATACATCACACCTCAGCAGCTGTAAAACGCTGTAAAACGCTGTAAAACCACAAAAATAGAACAGAATAAGAAGTCGGTTTCTGGGAATCAAAGACAAACAGAACGTCTGTTGGCAGCTTAATTCAGAAACTCACAGAACAGGTTTAAGGAACACACACACACACACACACACACACACACACACACACACACACACACACACACACACACACACACACACACCCAAAAGAGAACATGTGACAACATGTATTAGATGTTTATCTACAGATTATAATGTTGAATTTTATTCCTGTTCACTGATCAACAGGAAAATTGTATAAATACTTGACATCAAAACATTTACCAGCTGTTTAGATGCTAAGTCAATTTGGTCAAAGTGAACTTATTGTATCTGTAAATCAAAAAAGCAAAGGGTTAGGTGAGGTTTCCAGCCTCAGGTGTAAACATGCAGAATGTTGAGTTCCTTTTTGAAGATGAATAAATGTGCTGGTTCAATGTGATTCACACAGCAGCGAATACAAGAAGTAAAAGACGCTTTGGTCATCTGAACTCAGGAGACTTCTGACTGATGAGATGAGAAATGTGTGTGTGATAACAGGCCCTCCAGCGTCTATAAATAGCCGGAGCGACAGCTGCCTGCGAGTCTGACGGAGGCTGAAAGGCCTCCAACAGTTTCACACTTTACAAAAACACTTGTCTGAAGTGAGAAAAGCCGTAAAAATAGAAAATCTGCGTCCCTGTGGATATGAAACTTCATATCAATCATAACGTGTGTGTGTGTGTGTGTGTGTGTATTGACCTACCTCTCTGCTGGCGGCGCTGTGTGTGTGTGTGTGTGTGTGTGTGAGTGTGTGTGTGTGTGTCTGGTCGCAGCCTGAGTGACTGAGGGTCCTGAAGTCAGAGCTGGTCCGCCCCCAGCAGCCGGACACCTGACACCAGCGGGGGTCAAAGGTCACAGACCACAGCTTCTACTGCTTCATCACACAGTTCTGACTACACATCAACACTTCACACTAAAAGACTCAACGAAAACACAAAAAACACAAGATAAATGAATATTATAGAAAAAATACTACAAGATAATAAATTAAATTGTGAGACAAAAACTGCAACACAGTAAAAACAAAATGTGATAAAAAAAATTGACCACCTCATGAACAACATGGTGAGAAAAGTAAAAAGATGAAAAGATTATGAGGAAAAATACCAAATGTAATAATTAAAAAGACAAAATATGTCCACAAATAATTCTAACATATAAAAGACAAAATCGTGAAAAAAATGAAATTGAAATTGGGGTAGAATAAAAATAGAACTATAAAAAAGTCAATTATTTTAAGTAAAAAGACAAAATTGGGACCGGAAAAAATAAAACTGGGAGAAAAAAGTCAAGATTGAAAGCTCAATTGAAATAAAACTGTGTTCAAAAGTAAAAAAAATATTTAAAAAACAAATAAATAAAATTGGGTGAAAAAACCTGGCAGATGAGAAGATAAAATGATGATAAACCAACTAAAAGCCATAATGAACTGTGAAGCTTCGTTGCAGACTGGACGTTATCTGCCGGCCGTGTGTTTGTCCGCGGTCAGCTGACAATCATCCCGCTTATTTATAACCTGAAAATGCAGCTAATTTAAGTCACACGGTCACCAAACACTGGGCCGTTGTGCTGCTGCTGTTTATTCACGATAGAGAATCAATCAGGACGGGACAACTGACATGTATGACATTCTTACCAATCACTTTCAGGAGAAGCCTGGCACTAAATCAACCACTTTATACTTCTGGAGTTACTGAAACATGGCCCATTAACTTCAGCTTGTTAAAGCCAATTATTTAAGGTGAGAACAAGGTGGTTTAAATATAGAAACATCTGATGCTGCTGTTGATAAATGATCCTGAAGCAGCACTTATATTAATTAAAAAGTTTTATTTTTGAATAGAGCTGCCACATTCTGATAGTTGATTAATCTATTGATTATTGAAATGATTCATCATTATATTTTGGTTCAGGAAATGCTGGAAGATCATTGATCATTGTATAGATTGAAGCTAAAATGTCTTTTTTTGTCCACAACCCAAAGATCATCAGTTTACTATTATAGAAGAATAAAGAAACCAGGAAATAATCAGAACAGAAGCTGAACCAGAGAATCTGGAGAATTTATCAGTAAAATTCTTCTCTAATCCATCATTTGATAATCTGAAAAGTTGTAGATTGATGTGATGTTAATGCTGGTAATTAATCAGCTAATTCACAAACATGAGGAGTTGCCTGTTTTAAATGATTAATCCTGCACACTTTCATCTGACTTCTCACTTTATTTTATTGCAAATGAAAATTAAAGAATAATTGTTTAGTGCTTCAGAAATGTTGAATGCAGCCTTCTGTTCTTTTGTTGTTTTTTGGTCATAATAAAGAAACTTTTGGATCAACGTGAACATTGTTTTGGTCCTGTTGGTGTTTGTGGAAGAATGAGAGCTGTGATTTACAGGAAGAGACGAGTACGACACTGATGTCACACACACACACACACACACACACACACACACACACACACACACACACACACACACCAGACGTGTGTTGGGTTTGTTCTACAAACAGAAATGTTTACAATATTTCAACAACATAGAGAAAAAAAGTGGAAATAAAAGTCTGTGTGTAAACCAGAGATAAACAAACAGAAGGTGAACAGCTGAGATTCACAGTGTCCGTCTCCCTGAAGGTTCAAAGTCGCTTCTGCTCCCGTCTCAAACGCGTGTTTTTAGAATAAATCCAGATGTTGTGTTTTCAGTAAAAATCCAGATGTTGTGTTTTCAGGATGAATCCAGACGTGGTGTTCAGGATCATCAGAATCTTCCTGAACGTTAGGTGGAATGTGAGGGACCTGCTGCAGTGAGCGGAGCATTCTTCTTGGAAGAGGAGAAGAATGCTCCGCTCACAAGAGGAGTCATCGCCGCCATATTGGTCCACATCGTCTTGTTCCTGATCATGTGATCAGCCCTGGTTGTCGAGGGTGACAGGCAGCAGCGGGACGGCAACGTCGCCCCCCTCCGCCTCGCCGCCCTTCTTCTTCCTGTCGTGGTAGTCGGTGGGTAGGCGGGGCTCCAGGTGTACCTCCCCCCTGTCGTTGGTGATCTGGACGCAGGTGTAGAAGCTCTGTGGCGAGCAGCTGGCGGTGCAGGGGGGGCCCAGGGTGGTGTAGTCCGTCCCCGGGAGGGCCAGGACCTCCAGCCTGAACGGGTGGTGAGCGGCGGGGGGTGTGGCCTCGCGGGGCGCCACCAGGGCGTCTTCCTCCGAGGGGTTGGCCGGGACCCCGCCGTCGTGCCCTCCATCATCGCCGTCGCTGTCGTCACCGCTGCCCTCGCGCCCCCCGCCGGCCTCGGCCTTGGTGAGGTACACGTCACTGGAGCTCACCTGGTCCCACACCTCCTCCCTGTAGCTGGGGGGCCGGTAGCTGTGGAAGTTACTGAAGTGACGGTTGAGTTCCTCCAGGTTCCCCTTCTGAGAAGGAAGAGAGGAGGAGGAGAAGAAGAGTTGACAGGAGCAGACAGACGGAGGGAGGAAGAGAAGAGAGGTGGAGCGATGGGGAAAAAGGGAAGAGACAATAAAATGTACGAGAGCAGTCAGAGACAAATAAGAAGGAAGAAAGGTCAAAATAAAATTAAAAAAACAAGAAAAAGAGAATTAAAAGAGTCAAATAAGAGAAGAAATCAAAGAAAAAGAAGAATGAATTAATCAGTTATCATATGACCCTCAACAATGCTGACTGTGTGTGTGCGTGTGTGTGTGTGTGTGTGTGTGAGTGTGAGTGTGTGTGTGCGTGTGTGTGTGTATGTGAGTGTGAGTGTGTGTGCGTGTGTGTGTATGTGAGTGTGAGTGTGTGTGTGCGTGTGTGTGTGTGTATGTGAGTGTGAGTGTGTGTGTGTGTGTGTGTATGTGAGTGTGAGTGTATGTGTGTGTGTGTGCGTGTATGTGCGTGTGTGTATGTGAGTGTGTGTGTGTGTGTGTGTGTGTGTTACCTTCAGGAGCAGAGGGTCAATGCCGATGATCCGTGGCTTTGGAATAGGCGGCAGGAAGTAGTCTTTTATTCTGAAGACACACACACATTATGTTGTTAGACATGAACCCGCCTTCATTCACAGTTTATCATCAGTTGTGTGTGTGTGTTTGTGTGTGTGTGTGTGTGTGTGTGTGTGTGTGTGTGTGACCTCTTGCTCTGGGGAATCACACCAAAGGTGACCACCAGCAGAGCCGCGACACCGACGCCAGTCACGAGAATCAACATCAGCAGTTTACCTGCAAACACAGTCGGGTTCCTTGACTTTTCTTAGAATATTACAAACATTACAACGTTCCTAACATATTCAGATAAAAAGCTGAAATAGCACCTGTGTGCGGCGTCCCGGGGAAGCTCATCATCAGCGGGGCGCTCCACTCGCTCCACAGCCCGTAGTTGTGAGAGCGGCAGCGCACACGCACCACGTAGTTTCCTGGAGGGAGGCCCAGCAGCTTCACGTGGGGCTCCCTCAGCAGCTTCTTGACCTGGGTAAACAACAAACAACAACAACAGGAAAAACGCAGCTTTACCAAGGAGAAGAGTAGCATATTCACAGTGAATACCACACTGTACCTCAGGATTTACCGTATTTTCACGACCATAAGGCTCCGTACTAAAAGGATCAGTCTGAGTTCTGTGTGTCATTACTGTATTTAACACACACATAAGGAACCTAACTATAGGGGAGGGTTAATATACACACATAGATATATACACATAGATATATACACATAGATATATACACATAGATATATACACACATAGATATATACACATAGATATATACACACATAGATATATACACATAGATATATACACACATAGATATAAACACACAGATATATACACACATAGATATACACACATAGATATATACACACATAGATATATACACATAGATATATACACATAGATATATACACATAGATATATACACACATAGATATATACACATAGATATATACACACATAGATATATACACATAGATATATACACACATAGATATAAACACACAGATATATACACACATAGATATACACACATAGATATATACACACATAGATATATACACACATAGATATACACACATAGATATATACACACATAGATATATACACATAGATATATACACACATAGATATATACACATAGATATATACACATAGATATACACACATAGATATACACACACATAGATATATACACACAGATATATACACAGATATATACACATAGATATATACACACATAGATATATACACACATAGATATAAACACACAGATATATACACACATAGATATATACACATAGATATATACACACAGATATATACACACAGATATATACACATAGATATATACACATAGATATATACACATAGATATATACACACATAGATATACACACACATAGATATATACACACATAGATATACACACATAGATATACACACATAGATATACACACACATAGATATATACACACATAGATATACACACATAGATATACACACACATAGATATATACACACATAGATATACACACATAGATATACACACATAGATATACACACACATAGATATATACACACATAGATATACACACATAGATATATACACACATAGATATATACACATAGATATATACACACATAGATATATACACACATAGATATATACACACATAGATATATACACATAGATATATACACATAGATATACACACATAGATATACACACACATAGATATATACACACATAGATATAAACACACAGATATATACACATAGATATACACACACATAGATATATACACACATAGATATAAACACACAGATATATACACACATAGATATATACACATAGATATACACACATAGATATATACACACATAGATATAAACACACAGATATATACACACATAGATATATACACATAGATATATACACATAGATATATACACATAGATATATACACATAGATATACACACACATAGATATATACACACATAGATATAAACACACAGATATACACACACATAGATATATACACACATAGATATAAACACACAGATATATACACATAGATATACACACACATAGATATATACACACATAGATATAAACACACAGATATATACACACATAGATATATACACATAGATATATACACACAGATATATACACACAGATATATACACATAGATATATACACATATATATACACACATAGATATACACACACATAGATATATACACACATAGATATACACACATAGATATACACACATAGATATACACACACATAGATATATACACACATAGATATACACACATAGATATACACACATAGATATACACACATAGATATACACACACATAGATATATACACACATAGATATAAACACACATAGATATATACACACATAGATATATACACACAGATATATACACACAGATATATACACATAGATATACACACATAGATATACACACATAGATATACACACATAGATATACACACACATAGATATATACACACATAGATATAAACACACATAGATATATACACACATAGATATATACACACAGATATATACACACAGATATATACACATAGATATATACACACATAGATATATACACACATATATATACACACATAGATATATACACACATAGATACACACACACACAAATATATATATATATATATATACACACACATAGAGCGGGAGTTAAACTGAGTTTGGTTGTGCTTTATTTAGGTATTGATTACAAAGTACTAACATTTTTTCATCCACTGATCCAGTCTCTGCTCTGTGATCCACTGATCCAGTCTCTGCACTGTGATCCACTGATCCAGTCTCTGCTCTGTGATCCACTGATCCAGTCTCTGCTCTGTGATCCACTGATCCAGTCTCTGCTCTGTGATCCACTGATCCAGTCTCTGCACTGTGATCCACTGATCCAGTCTGTGCTCTGTGATCCACTGATCCAGTCTCTGCGCTGTGATCCACTGATCCAGTCTCTGCGCTGTGATCCACTGATCCAGTCTCTGCTCTGTGATCCACTGATCCAGTCTCTGCTCTGTGATCCACTGATCCAGTCTCTGCACTGTGATCCACTGATCCAGTCTGTGCTCTGTGATCCACTGATCCAGTCTCTGCTCTGTGATCCACTGATCCAGTCTCTGCGCTGTGATCCACTGATCCAGTCTCTGCACTGTGATCCACTGATCCAGTCTGTGCTCTGTGATCCACTGATCCAGTCTCTGCTCTGTGATCCACTGATCCAGTCTCTGCTCTGTGATCCACTGATCCAGTCTTTGCTCTGTGATCCACTGATCCAGTCTCTGCTCTGTGATCCACTGATCCAGTCTTTCCTCCAACTCGTACCACCTGTCTTATGTCTTAAACTCAGCTGTGTAGCTGATTTCCTTCAGTTTAAACTGTGCTTTATCAGCGGGTCTCTTTACCATTTTCAGGTTGTTAAAACAACGATGTTCTGCATAACGCACATCCCCGTTATTTTATCTACAATCCATGCCCACACTTCCCCTACATACACACATAGGGCGCACCACACATTTTGAAGGAAATAGAAGACTTTAATGTGGCCTTATAGTCCTGAAAATACAGTACCGTTTTATACTGATACGTGTGTGTGTGTGTGTCTGTGTGCACGTGTCACCTTCCAGTTGTCTGGCTCTGTGACGCGTCTGTACTGCAGCTCATACACCAGTGTGATCCAGCCGTACCGCAGGTCAGAGGGCAGCGGGTAGGACCAGGACAGCAGAGCGTCATGGCCGACCTCGTCCCCGCCGGCGACCGTCAGCACATAGGTCAGATTCACCGGAGCCTCGGTCTGGACTGGAGACCACACACACAGAACCACACACACACACACACACACACACACACACAGAATGCTCACTGACATTTTCTAATAACATTTACATCATCAGATTATCACTCTGTTATTATGCTGATATCTGATTATTATCATGGTTATTATCATTAGTATCAACATTATTATCATCATTATTTTAAATTATCACCATTACTACTCATGATTAATATCATGAGTAGTAATACCAGTATTATCATCATTAATATAATGATTAGTTGTACCATTATTATCATGATTATTATCATGATTAATATCACCATCATTATTATTATGAGTATCATCATGAGACAATAGTATTCCCCAGAAAACATCACCACCATCACCCCCCCCAATGTATTTTCCCTCCTGAGCTGACAGCCATGTGAATGTCTCGTTTCTTCAGTCCCACTGTTGTTAGTCTGATCCCCTGCAGCGCTGTGATAACAGCGGAGACCGTGACCTCTGACCTCGACCCAGACAGAACACAAAGCATCCCTGTGTCTATCACATGGCTGAACACGCGAGGCGTTGCACATTAATGGAAGGAGCCTTTTTCCTCCAGAATAAGAGCATTGCTTCATTTATTAAATGTAAACCCTCCTGAAACACACGATGATTCATCCCAATGAAGGATATATGTATGTTATATGAACTGTAATGAATGTTATTGTATTGTATAAATACTATATGATGATGATATAAAGATCAAGTCATTTCCTCTGATATTTTATGGTTTTACTTTCTAGGAAGAAGCTGCTAAGATTAAGATAAAAAGGAAAGGATCAGGTTAATGTTGAGTCTGGTCCTTTTCTGCAAAGATGTGGATCTTAAGAATCTTATGATTTCAGATCCTTGTCCTCGGAGGCCATGACACATGCAGTAAAGGTCAGTGTGTTGATTTTAAATATGAAATTATTTATATTAACTTAAGTTAATATAATATTTCTTACTGGAGCCATTTGTTTTTGGGTTTGAAGCTGAATAGGAACGTGTTTGTCTGGCCTCATTTCGTGCATTTTCCTAAATAAAATAACATTACTTTTCATCAAATTTCAAAATTTTTTTTCAAAAAAACACTGCTGGAGGAAACTTTGTGTTTTTAGAAGCGACAAGAACGTGAACTGTGTGTGAAAGTGATGTAAACTAGAACGTTTAACTCTGTAAGAAAGCAGATGTTGAACTAGTCCTTTAATTTAATCCTACAAATTTAAGCATAATAGACGACATAGAAACAGACTTACAGACGTTTTATGAAAATCGCTGTTTGAACCCAGAGGTGATTTTATAGCTGTAAGTGTTAATGAAAACCTGTGGAGCAGCAGGAGCTGAAGCAGCCAGGCCTGAGGTGTTTGTTCTGCTGCTGCACATCGCTGCTGCTCCAGCTGCTTGAACTCCTCCTCCCGCTGCTGCCCCCCTCCCCCACCCCCACCCCGGTGGGAGCCTGCTCGACGGAGGCACCCACCACTGAGCCTTCACGTCGAGCAGTGATGCTGCTCTACTGAGAAAACCTCACACGGTTCAGGTGGTACGTTTGAGGCTTTCAACTCTGTCTGGAAGCTTCCACCAGATGTTAAACACTGGATGACTCATCCATGGCTGCCGCCCAACAAGCAGCGTGCCCACACGGCAGCCACCTTGCTCCACTTAAAACTAATAAAATAACCAGAACATACTCGATTCACAACTGGTTTACAACTACTTCCCTAATGTTGTAGATGCTTATAATTACAAATAATTGTAATTATGCGTTTTCATATAAAAGGAACGTCATGTAGACAGCTACACACTTGATCACAACAGAAGACCTTTCACATGAATTACATTGTAATAACAATCAATTAAAAAGCTTCAAAATATTCAGTCATCCTCTACAGAGCTGCATTAATAACCCATAGTAACCTCATGTTATCTCGAGGTAAACACCGTCAATGAGGTGACACCCGGCAGGTTTAGAATGAGAAACGCCCTGTGATTAATTCCTCATGTTTAATAATTGTTAGAGCCGGTTACTGCAGTTCTTACCGATGTCGGCCACGTCCAGGCAGTGCTCCTGGGACGTGTAGTTCCTGTGGGCCGTGACGGCAGTGACGTTCACGCAGTACATCATCCACACCGACGTGTGTCTGCCGTCGAAGTAGCAGCTGTTGGGCCCTGAGGTGGTGTAGTCTGGACATTCCTGCTCAGGCCCTTTGCTGCAACACCACAAGGTGGAAAGTAACCGAGTACATTTACTCAGCAGCAAGTATTGATTTCCATGTGATGCTGCTTTACAGTTCAGTTGTTGACACATTTTCCTAAAATAGATGTTGATCATATAATCGTTTGTAATCTATCCTGTGTTTCAAGCAGAAGACAATTATTCATACGACGTTCAAGCTGTTTCATGAGGCAGAATTAACAGGATACATACAGTACTTCACAGGAGATTTTAATGAGATAAAACTGCAGTGAGTCAGCTGTTTAGCTCCTGTTCAGTGATCAGACGACTATCAAACCATTTACACAGCACAGGATGATCGATGCTGTCACATCAGGCCAAAGGCACAATCCGATCGCTGCTATCGACCTGCAGCGTCCGGCCGGAGCCACGCGAGGTCAGAAATGTCGGAATATGGCAGGAAAAATCTTCTTTTACCCTCAGCTTGTCAAATGTGAATATTTTCTGCTTTCTTTAGTCTTCTAAACAGTGTGCGAGGACGTCATCTCAGACCTTGAAACTTACCACCATTTAAAGTCCACACTAACTAAAAAAAAAGATAGATTAATCACTAAAGACGATAATCATTAGTCTCAGTCCCATTTATTTAGTAATTATTAGTTATTTATTCTCTTATGCTGACAAACTTCTCTGCTCACTTTTAAATTGTACAAGAATTCTTTTTCCTGAAGATCTATTATTAACTTCTTTTTTTAATTCCTTTAGTGCAACAGAGAATTCAACAAGTTTCAACAAAATGTCGAAGCAGGAAAGGAGCAGCTGTAATTAATATAATATATTAATATTAATAACTATAACAGCTGAATACTGTCTATTTTGTTCAGGTGGTTTTAACGAGTGTGTGTGTGTGTGTGTGTGTGTGTGTGTGTGTGTGTCCGTGTCCTACTCTTTGGTGTAGGTGAGGATGTATCTGACTCCATCCGTCAGGTTGTCCAGTGGATGCCACCAGCAGCTGAAGGTTTCCATGTTGGGTGAACGGCAACGGTAGATGTCAGGCCTCGTTGCCATGGAAACCTCCTCTGTGGAAAAAAAAACAAAGTAAGGTCAAAGTGTGTCCATGGCTGAGGACGCTGCAGCTGTAAAAACACGATGAAGTGTTTGATTATCAGAAAGCATCATCTACTATTTTTATATCAATTTTTGTGACAACAGTGACAGTAGTCACCATGACAACAGTAGTCACTATGAAAACAGTGACAGTAGTCACCATGACAACAGTAGTCACTATGACAACAGTGACAGTAGTCACCATGACAACAGTAGTCACCATGACAACAGTAGTCACTATGAAAACAGTGACAGTAGTCACCATGACAACAGTGACAGTAGTCACCATGACAACAGTAGTCACTATGACAACAGTGACAGTAGTCACCATGACAACAGTAGTCACTATGACAACAGTGACAGTAGACACCATGACAACAGTAGTCACCATAACAACAGTAGTCACTATGAAAACAGTAAGGACTGACACATGTGCATTTAGCAGCATCCATGTAAAGTCCCTTGATTTGATTAAATAAATAATAATATCAAATATAATATATAATATAAAATATAATAAAATAGACATGTAGACTTAAGGAATTTCTAGGATTCAGTATTAATGAATACACACTTGACAATTAACACTGGTTAATTTTAAACACTTCCCTTTAGTTATAAATCTGACCTTTAATGCTAAATGATTCATTTATTCAAGGATTAGTAAATTCAGATTTTATCGAGATACAAATTGTCATAATCATTAAAGTGATGGTTTGTTTGTGAGCACATTCAGATAAGGCTCAGACGGTTTCGCTGCTAAATCACGCAGCAGAGTCATGTACAGTGAAGTCGTCTCCTTGTGACGCAGCAGCAGGCGTCATGTGACGGATCGGAGCGCAGCGCTGTAATCCATCACAGAATGTGAAGGCTGCAGCAGAACAAAGCCGCTGTGTTTGCTGTAAGGAGCTCAGAGACACTGCAGGGCTCCACCGGACTCAAAGGGCCCGCTTCACTCAGGAACCCCAGGGACCAGAACCTGTGACCTGGGAGGGGCCCATCCGGTCCACTACAGTATATAGATGTATATATATATAGTAATTTCATGCAGTGACTTACTGTGTGTTCCTGAGTGTGTATTTTGCTGAGCAGCAGTTGTGCAGCAGCTCAGTGGAGGAAGCAGAGACAGGAGCAGCCACAGCATCTTCCACCTGTCTGATGACCTGTCTGATGACCTGTCTGATGACCTGTCTGATGACCTGTCTGATGACCTGTCCGTCCACCTGTTGACACAAACAAACAAACAACAAGTGAGGGGACAAACAAAAACAACAAACTCTTCAGTCAAATTTTGGGCTTTTCCGCTGTATTCTGTGTTAAAGTTTAAATGTGAGGATTCTTAATGTTAATGTAATGTCAGTGAATGGAATGCATAATGTACAACTCTCAGTTTGTTTCCTTCAAGGGGAATAATTACTCAGTGAGTGAAGTCAGTCTTTTCTAATCCAGCAGATGTTCATACATGTGATTCTCCCCCCCTCGTGTATAACCTGGAACCCCCCGCAGATTTCTCATTATTAACGGAAGGAATCACGCTCTGGAAAACACGGAAAGAGCCTTTGAAGCAGTGTAAAGATTTTATTTGTCAAAAGTTTCATTGGAGAGTGAAAATTGTTGGATTTTTTCACGTTTCCAGTCATATGAGGTTTAACTTTGGTCGTGTCCATAATTGATCATTAACTGAGTGACATTACAGTAATTTTACAGCCCTATAAAGCCAGATATCAACCTGACTGATGTTTACAGCCTGAGGACTTTGATTTATAGAGAGGTCACGGCCTGTTGTTTTCAGGTTTCAGATTTTCCATCCAAATGTAGTTCAGATGTTGACCCAATTAAAAGTTAAAAAAACAAAAAATAAACTGAACTACTTACTATGATAATTAAAAAATTAAAAAGATTTTGGACTCTGCCTCCAACCTCGCTAAATGATTTATGATGAAATGGACATTTAATACAATAAATGAACAGAAACAGTGAATGTAAATCTGAACTATTTTAATAAATAATGCAATGATAATTTTATTTAAGGTTTTTCACCTTGTAATCTCATTAGTTTTACTTTTGAATATTTTTAATATTGTAATATATATTGTTTTTAAATCTCTTTTTAGTTTTGTCTCAGATCTTTTTGTTGCCTGAGCTAAACTTCTTATCTAATTGTACTTTTTTCTTGTTTTGGTTGACAAAAAAGCTATTTTAGGTTGAATCTTAAGCTTTGAGAAACACAATTTAATGAACCAAACTGCTGATTGACGAATGGTCTCAATAATCAATAGATGAACCCATTATCAGAAGAGGTGCAAGAGTTTTACCCAACGTCCACTTCATTCTTCATGCTAACGCTGTTAACAGGAAACTCGAGAGCTCTGACGTGTTGAAAGAGACAAGAGGAATGTTTCCAGGAGGAATACTGTGAGGAGGAGAACCAATGAGCAGCTAAGCTGCATGCAGCCAATTACACTAGCATCTTCATACTGAATGTTAAGAATTTTGATTTAATGAAGCGCGATAACTTGATCAAATTAGAGTTTATGGAGCTCAGACAGGATGATGCTGGATTAGATTAACTGCCTCCACGCCGTCAGCTCCACGCCGTCAGCCACACGCCACTCCCACACGCCACTCCCACACGCCACTCGTACACGCCACTCGTACACGCCACTCGTACACACCATCCGCTCGACGCTAATCCTACTCCTCCTCCATCATCTCAACAATCAATAGAATAATCAACATCAGAAAAATGTTTTTTTGCAGCTTGATGATATTTCTATAACACAGAGAACGTTAATAATCAAAAATTTTAATCTATTGTTACATTACAGTGGAACAAGGCGCTACCTTTTCAATTCTTTCTCTCCTTCATTCCCTACATCCTACTTTCCTCATTCTTTCTTCTTTCCTTCTATCATTCATTCTTTGATCAGAAACATCTCATCATCATTCTCTGCTGGTCTGATGGATTTCAGGTGGGTCTGAGGTCCTTTATCCACCAGACCAGACCAGCCCAACCCAGACCACATGTTTCATCGCAGCATCATCTGACCTTGACTCCAAACCAGAGTCTCAGTCAGTTTGACTGTTGAACTTTGAGATGGCACATGGTCCAGATCCAGATAAACCATCTTATCTGCTGGAGGCACACTGCAGATCCATGTGAGCTGGTCCAACATCACACAGTGCTGCAGGCCACACACACACACACACGCACACACACACACACACACACACACACACACACACACACACACACACACACACGCACACACACACACACACACACACCATCCTCCCTCCTTTCTTATTTCCTTCTGTCAGTATCAGGTAATCAACCAGGTACCTTTTCTACCAGTAAAGCGACGCGTTCACTGACCCTCAGGAAATCCCAGCACATTCACAAACCTAAAAACAGTAATGCAATAATTACTTTCCCTGGTAAGTAGTTATTTTTCTAGTGGAGTAAGTCACCTATTAGCTTAGGTACTCTCTGGGAGAAGTAACTAGTGAGTGTAAGTAATTACTAGTATAAAGGAAACGTGCCCAACACTGCTCCTCCTCAGTGTTTCTGCAGTTTATTGTCAGTTATAGAGAAGAAAGCAAAACATCACTTTCTGTGCTTTGGTTAAGAAATCTGTCTGTAAACGTGCTTTTATTTTGAAAATAACCACATTTTTAAAAATAATGCAATATTTTATACAAAAGTTGCTTTTGACTTAAAAATATGGGGCAAACTATGGATGAATATTTATAAAATATATTGAGATTTATTTTCCAAAAAAGACTCGTGTAGCGCCAGAATCAATAATTAAACACATAGTTATTGAGGGTTATTCACTCAGATCTCAGTAGTCTCATTGTTGCTGAGGCTGTTTTTCCTCCAGTGAGACATCACCACTTAATATTTAGCGGGATGTTCAGCTTATTACGAACAGCGTTTTCTCTTCATCGCGGATTTAATTGAATTATCTCCGACCGGGCCGCGTCTCGCTGTTCACAGGAAAACAGGACGCCTGCAGCTTTCTGCTCCGCCAGCGAACGTCACGTCAGAGGTCACATGACCCGCAACGAGTCAAATACACACAGCCCTTCATGTTTATGCTTTTTAATTGATTTTCCACCCCAGCCTGCAGCAGACAGGAAGTAGATGAGTGTACAACGCTGCTAATGTTAAACACTGCAGGGAAATGTTCTTTATTCAACTCCCTCTGGTTAAATATCTTCACCCTTTTCATCACTTTCTCAGGTCTTCTTGTTTTTTACTGAACGTAACTCATCAACAACCTGTTCTGATTGACTTTTTTAAACCTGAGAACTTGAGATTTCTTTTTGGCTGCATGTTTATTGAATGTATTGATATGCCCAGAGTTTTATATTTAACTATTATTAAGGTTGAACTTGATAAATTTGGACTAAATTCCTAAAAAACAATATGGACTAAAGTCTTTATCCCTTATCAGTAGGAATTTATTTCAAAATGTTTGATTTTCATATTTAAGTTTCAAATTTGAAGTATTTATTTTTCATAATTAACATTTTTTATTTCTTAATTTTTACATTTTTTCCTCATACTTTTTAAAAAATTTTCTATGATGTTTTATTATAGCATGATTTGTTTTTTACATTTTTTAGTATATACATTTTACATGAATTATTATTAAAGTATAACTTATAACCTAAAAGCCTAAAGTCTTTATCTCTCACCGGTAGAAACTGAAACCGTTAAATTGTCGTTTTATCCTAAGGAATAAAAAACTTTGACTTGGTCAACAACTGGAATGTCCTCAGTAAAATGTCCATTGTCCTGTAGGACATCAAGAGTCTGGATGGAGGTGATTCCAGCAGATGTGAAGCATCAACAGATGATTTATGACAAAAACTCACTTATTTTAACAGGGTGACGATATAACTCAATAAAACACAGTGGAGTCACACCTCAGATTTAACACTCTCCTTTGAAGTTTAATTTTACTCAAGCAAAAGCCAAAAAGGCTTTGTCCTCTGGTCGTCGTAGACTCACAACTTGTTGATTTTTATGCATTTTTCCACAGAATGAGTTAGTTGCTCCATTTACGCATCAGAACACACAAAAACCAACAAGAGACGTGACAGGTTTAACAGCAAATACATGACAGTCTGTGGGCCGGAATTAGGATTAGAAATGAAATGATGAAACACGATTTAATAATATAAATAATACACATTGAGCCTGATGCAACACGAGGATTATATTCTGTTAACTGGGCTGAATCACTTTGACAGTTTTAGATTTTCTTGATTGTTTTTTTCCCAAACCTGTAGTCAAAGTCTCCTCGTTAAGAATAAAAGGCAAAAGATTAGAGGAGAGTCTGAATGAATAAATATAATTTTGGTAATTACATTTCAGCAATTTCTACAAATATCTATTTAATATCGGTAACGGGCGAATGGGTTTGATTCCATCTGAAAACCAGATTAGTCTTTAAATAGATCTTTATATCAGTCTCATTTATTGATTACAGGATATTTAGACTTTATTTAAACTTCTAAGACACATTATTCTGCTGCATCCAGCAGGTTTCTCCTCTCTTATCTCAGGTTATTGCATCAGGTCAATATTTCTTTAACCTGGCCTGTTATTTCCTCCAAAGATCGGTGTTCAAACATGAGAAAGTCATGCACTTCACCCAAGATTTAGATGTTGAAGTGAACCAGATAACATATGTTGTTTTTAGTGGATTAAATATTCAAATTTTATCATTCATTTTCAGTTACAACATTTTACATTTCATGTCAAAAATTGCACAAAAACAAAAAAAAGTCAATTGAACATTTTGAGAGACCTGATGAACGCTTCTTAAAACGGTATTTTTAGGTTCTTGACTTTCTCATCTTGTCAAACATGATAAACTTTCTTCGTTTAGCCTGATTTAATTGTTGATTAACACAAATTCCATCTTAATTTATGACACGATTCTTACCTGAAAGCTGTAAAAACACCTGATGATCCGCCGCTGCTGCTGCGTTAACGACAGAAGGAGTCCTCAAGCATGGACCCGCACCGGGACCTGCACCGGGACCCGCACCGGGACCCGCACCGGATCCGGACCGGCAGCGGCTGCGGTCGGAGCTGTGTCTGCGGCGGAGGGAGCGGAGCTGCCGGCGTGTCTGTGCGTGTCTGTGCGTGTCTGTGCGTGTCGGCGAGTGATTCCTGCTCCTCCCGCAGGGACACTTTTGTCGGGCTGACTCCGCCTCAGCAGCGGCCCCCCCCGGCCTGGACCCTCCTCCTGCCCCGCTGCTGCTGGAGCACGGAAGAAATAATGTTTTTATTTCATTCTGAAACGTTCTGCCCTTCAGTAAGCGAAAAAAGGTTGAATAATTTTATATAATGTGAACACATAGATATTTGCTTTGGTTTATTGTCTGCATGTTAAATTAGTTCAAGGTTTCTACATAAAATGACTCAAATCCATGATTAAATAGTTGAAGTGATGTTAATACATTTAGGCATATCAATGTTTGTAGATATATTTAGTATATATTATTTTCATTATTATGTATGTTTTAAAGTAATATATGAGACAGCTTTTTCAAGGTGAAATTTCTCTACACACACACACACACACACACACACACACATATATATATACTGTACATACGGAGTTTTTTTAGCAACACGTGTTTAATTTGTGAATGGATCTCTACATGCTGAGATTTCTTTTTCAGTAAATTAATCTGGATCCTACAGCGACTTGTAAATGAGAAAATAAGATAATCTGATTAACTCAGAGCAGCTTGTTGGTTCAGCAGTTGTTAAAGTGATGAGACCAGCATCAGCATGGCTGCTGCTGTTAACACTGCTGCTGCTAACACTGCTGCTGCTGCTGCTGCTAACACTGTTGTTAACACTGCTGCTGCTAACACTGCTGCTGCTGCTAACACTGTTGTTAACACTGCTGCTGCTAACACTGTTGTTAACACTGCTGCTGCTAACACTGCTGCTGCTGCTGCTAACACTGTTGTTAACACTGCTGCTGCTAACACTGCTGCTGCTAACACTGCTGCTGCTGCTGCTGCTAACACTGTTGTTAACACTGCTGCTGCTAACACTGCTGCTGCTAACACTGTTGTTAACACTGCTGCTGCTAACACTGCTGCTGCTAACACTGTTGTTAACACTGCTGCTGCTGCTAACACTGTTGTTAACACTGCTGCTGCTAACACTGCTGCTGCTAACACTGTTGTTAACACTGCTGCTGCTGCTAACACTGTTGTTAACACTGCTGCTGCTGCTGCTGCTAACACTGTTGTTAACACTGCTGCTGCTAACACTGCTGCTGCTAACACTGTTGTTAACACTGATGCTGCTAACACTGTTGTTAACACTGCTGCTGCTGCTGCTAACACTGTTGTTAACACTGCTGCTGCTAACACTGCTGCTGCTATTTTATTTCCTGGTTTCTTTGTTCTTCTATAATAGTAAAGTGATGATTCAATCTTCAGCTTTGACAAACACTGATCAACATTTTACACCATTTGATGAACCAATCCATAACTGATAGATGAATCATCATCATCTGAGATCAGAACAGCTGTTGCAGCTGTGGTTTACACACAGATTATATTATAGACATCATGCTGAAGGTAATGAACTGGTCTGTGGTGCTGATAGCCATCAGTGGACTGAGGCAGGATGTGAGGGTTGTTGCTGAGCCCGGGTCGGCCCGGCTGAGGAGAACCCAGCAGGGAGCAGCACTTTGTGGTAATGAGGTGCCTTGAAAGGGTCGGAGGTGATGTCACCATCGCTACACCGCAGATTTAATCTAATCCCCTCTGCTCAGATTAGGAGGAACAATCAGCAGAAGACCTTTTGACTAAATTACACACAGCCAGAGTTTGCCGTCACCTTCACGCAAGCAGCAGCTTTCATCACTTATCACGCCGCCGCCACATTTCCCTCTTTGTGTTTGACATTTCACAGAAGCTGTTTTCCTCCTGGATGGAGAAGAAAGCATCAAGGAGCGGACTGAACGACTGACTCCACAAACACAACTAATTACAAGAAAAGGTCTTTCATGGAAAATCTCACTAGTAAAAGTGCTCATCATGTAAAAGGTCGGTCGACGTAAGCAGCGTTTTAAAGGGATAGTCTCATATTTTTTAACATTTAGCCTCATGTTGCAGGTTCCTCTAATATATCATAGCACAGAAAAAAATTCCATTGATTCCTCTCTCCCTCTCATATATATATATATATATACATACATACATATATAATTGACAAACTACAAAAAGAAAACATGTACCACTTTCTATTTCTTCACAGAAATGTGAAGCCTTGGTGTTTGTGTTCACAGCAGCTTTCACTGCTCTAGGAATATAAAATATAAATAATTAATAACACACACACACACATATATATATCACTTATTTTTTGAGGACGTCTCAGGCTGTTCATCAGCTATTCTGCAAACAGACGGTTCATGTGAAAATATTCAGATTGTAGTTTTACTTTTGTACATGAAAGCAAATGGGGATTTATTTTATTCATACAGAGTTTATTATGGATCAGTTCTCGTGGTCCCACATGAACTGTAACTGGTCTGAATGAGAACTGAATGAAAGTGAGTCTGACAGCTCTGGTGGAAATACTCATTAATAAATGACAGAATTATAAATGACTACAGCAAAGGACAGTGTGTGTTTCTGCTGTCAAATCTGTGGATTATAAAATAAATGGTAGAGTGACACACACCAGACGTGACACAATGAGAACACACACTCTACATTATATATATATATATATATATATATATATATATATATATATATATATATATTTTATTTTTTTTTCTTTACCTCCGACAGAGTCTTGGCAGCCTCCTGCTGGTGGCAGTAACACACCATCTGATACACACACACACACACACACAGTAAATCATAATTAAAACTAACCTTATACAATGATTCAATGTCATTTTCATTTTAAAGGACAAGCCCCAGTCAGCTATTAACATGTTTAGACTGGTAGAACCATACGAAGTTAAGTGTGCTACAGAACTTGGACTCGCAGTAAGGAAATAAAACTATTCCAGTAAGAAATCATCACCCACATTTTGTAACAAGTAAAGCACTATGTGTCAGATTATTACAAAACGCAGCGGTTTATTACATATTACATACATACCTGTTTCAGATTATTACAAAATGCGGCTTTCTTACATAAAGAGATGAACATTCTTTACATATTGCTCCTTATTACATAAAGTGCTGGTACACGGATGTTTTAGTATTAGACAAAAACAAATAAAATATTATTACAGTGGTCACACATTTTTTTGATGGTTCTCATAAAGAACCAAAAAGCAATAAGGAAAGGAGAAAGGACTTTTATATAGAATGTTGGTACCTTCATTTTATAACCCATCAATGCTTATACTATGACTATAGGGGACAAATAGCAGGGGGGGTCAAATGTGCTTTTTTATAGAATGACCTATCAGAAATGCTGATATCCTTCTATTAGAGATAATTATGTGTTTTCTGGTGGTTGTTTCTATTGAATTAAATGATAATCTAATTAAAGAGCTGCTCATTTTGCCCTCCTGAACTCTGCAGCTGCTTCTTCAAGGACCACTGGGACGTTTGATTATCAGCAGCTGGAGACAAGAATCCAGCTGCTGAATTACAGCAGGAAGCAGATCTGAAAACTCGTTTCATTACGGAGTGGAAAAAAAAGCATAAAAAGCTCCTCTGTAGAGTTTCTCTTTACAGAAGCAGCCCGGGCCACACGATGAGTTCAGGTGTTCGTTTTGAAATGGGAAGCGTGAGGCAATGAACCTTCTGCTTTAGAAAGCGGGAACTTCCTCCGGTGTGAAACTCACGTGTCTGGTCCATTGTCTGGTTCCGTGTGGACTGATCTCTGAGGATTCCACGCCTCACCTGTGGAGGCACCAAGCTATTTCACAAACGCAGAGCTGCAAATATTTTAAAAATGCAGTGAATCTCTTTTCAGATTCCTGGTTGGTTGTTGCCATAGAGACAGCAGGGCTGTCAATCAAACTAATCCTAAATAGCAGAATGTCTATGTTAATGCTCTTAAAATCTCATACTTGGGCATGTTTTTTCCCCCAAGTTTCTTATGAATATTTAAAGCAGCTATAATCAATATATATTTATCCGTCAGTGGGTGATAAATCTACTGAGAATTAGGTTGCTGAATTAGGAAAAAGGTTGCTGTTGCTGGACATTAGAGCTGCAACCTACATCTATTCCAATAGTGGATTCATCTGTTTATTAGTAAAACAATTAATCAATAAGTTGTTTAGTTCATTAATGTGTAAAATGTTGATCAGTGTTTCTAAAGCTGCAGATTGAAGCTAAAATGTCTTTTTTTGTCCACAACCCAAAGATCATCAGTTTACTGTTATAGAAGAATAAAGAAACCAGGAAATAATCAGAGAACAGAATCCAGCGTAGAAAACTCAGCAGCAGACAGCAGAACAGACGCTTCCCTTCAGCAGGAACACAGCCACTCTTCATTCATTAACTTCATCAGTTTAGCCGTTGATACGAGTCATTCCAGTGAAACTTGGTGATTTCTGAGTAACTGCTTCACATTATTCAAAATGTCTCATTCTGCTCAGCCTACAGGTACTTTTCATTTTGTTTATCCATCCATCCATTTTCTATCCCGCTTATTCCTTTTCAGGGTCGCAGGGGTCTGCTGGAGCCTATCCCAGCGCATTTTATGGCGAGAGGCAGGGATACACCCCAGATGGTCGCCAGCCAATCGTGGGGCACACACACCATTCACACACCATTCACTCTCACACTCACACCTATGGGCAATTTAGAGTTTACCAATTAACCTGAGCATGTTTTGTATTGTGGGAGGAAGCCGGAGTACCCGGTGAAAACCCACGCAGACATGGGGAGAACATGCAAACTCCACACAGAAAGGTCCCAGACCCAGGCCCCAAGGCGGTCTTGAACCTGCGACCTTCTTGCTGTGAGGCAACAGTGCTACCCACTGCTCCACCGTGTCGCCCTCATTTTGTTTATTTACAGACAAATTCCTGGATGATAATTATTCAATTTACATAAATTTTTCCACATTAATTTGTCACAATTTCATACCAAAAATCCAGAATTACAGTCATAGAGCAGGAAACACCTCAGTGGACATGTTCTTACGTAAGATGGAAATTCCCAGTGAACCATTAATATCACAAATAAAGTTGTTTTTAAGGCTCATTGTTGTTTCTGGCCTCTATTTGCACTAAGCTGTGATTAAGTCTGATTAGAGAGTTGGTTGATGATAAGTTTGCTCAGATTGGAGCAGAGAAGCAGCAGCTGGCGGGAAGACGGACTTTCCTTCTGAAAAAGTGGAAAGGACTACTTCCCTATTTGCTAAGAACAAATGTTATAAAAGTCGGCTGCATTCTCTACTCTCCTCCTTCACTATTTCCTGCTGTGGTATCACACACACACACACACACACACACACACACACACACACACACCACAACATGGGGAACTTTGCTGCCAACGAGGGACTCTCTGTCTTTGTTATTGTGAGTATTTAATTATTATTACTTTATTTATTTTTATTTGTATTTAAATCCTAAATCTGAATGTGGATGGAGCAAACAATTCTCCAAAAGAACAACATGGTTTTGAATTTGATGGATATTCAATCATTTCTTTTCAGTGACTTATGAATTTTAGAAACATAAAAAGAATTAGATCAGAAACCTGAAAAAAATCTTGTAGTTTTTCTTTTTTAATTTAACAGTGTTTTGTGCTTTTTCTTTTGTAATAAATCAATATCAATAGAACAATATCAAGATTTGTTGCTACTCTCCATAGTAAAAATATGTCAAATGATAAAATTCACCATGTGTGCTGGCTGTGTGTTCTCCAGCTGGTCTGGTTGGGCATCAACATCTTCCTGTTCGTCCATTTCTACATGGCCTTCCTGGTCGAGAAGTGGTTCTACACGCGTGTTCTCCTCGGCGTGAGTCTGCCATTTCACATACACACACAAACAAAAACACGCTGAATATTCGACTTCCATCATCTCACTTCTACCTTTGGAGCAGTCTGCAAAGTCAGATTTTTACCAGCGAAGCTTCAACAAGCGTCAAACATGTACTGAGAAACGTGAAGGACAAATAAAGGGAAATGAGTCGTATGTGACAACAGGACTAAATTTAGTTCCTTAAGCCCCCATAGAAACAACAAACAAACCTGTAAATCAGTAAATCATAGAGCACCTTTTATCTATAGGCAAAGTTTCCTTGCTGCTGAGGGAAGTCGCTCAGACCTGAAGCTTGAAGTCTGCTCTGTGGTCGCGGCTGGATTCACACAGCAGAAGTGAAACTCACTTTCGGTTCATTTTGTGAACTATCTTAAAGATTTTACAGTATGTGGAAAGACAGTAAATGACAAAGGTTCCTCACAGGGCTTTTAGGATTAAGGTGAAAAAAAAACGACTCAAAGGTTAAAGAGAATAAGGATGAATTTGTGATTAAATCATATTGAACGTACCTGTAAAACGTTGCTGTCAAATGTGCAGCTAAACACACTAATGTTGCTGTGTTTTACAATAAATCACAGTAGTCAATGAGTTATTTTTTTAAATTTCAGGTAATCTCTTAATACTGTAAATTTTATAGTAAAGACACAATACTGTAAACACATACACAGTACTTTACTTCCTGGGTTTTCGCTGCCAGTAACTTAATGTAGAAGGTTTTGCGGTGTGAAGTTGATGGATAAATATTAGATTCACAGTAAAAGCAAAGAAAGTGTCTGTTACATTTATCCATGCAGCTGCCTTTGACTTTACTCCCGTTGTTCTGAGGTAATGTGATTCCATTGTGCTGTGTGACAGCACGCTCTGTCCTGGGCCCGGGCTCCCGCCGCCTGCCTCAACTTCAACTGCATGTTGATCCTGCTGCCGGTCTGCAGGAACCTGCTGTCCTTCCTCCGCGGCTCCATCCAGGTACAAACACATCGGGTTTAGTCCACATTATCTGCTGAATTCATTTCATCGTCTCAGGGTTAACGTACCCGTCCTTCTCATTTGGGTTTAGTTCTGCAGCCGCACGGCCGCGCGGCAACTGGACCGAAACATCACTTTTCACAAACTGGTGGCTTATATGATCGCCTTCCACACAGGTAGATTATAATATTTCACATTATATAATCACATAAAAGTGCAATGTTTAACATCTGGCAGGTAAACAGAGATTCATAGAAATCAGTCCTGCCGAAGATTAAAGCATGAATATTTATTTTAAACCGAATGATTTTTAAAAAATGTCTGATTTTGTTAACCTAGATATCAAGTGTAAAAATTAGATAAAACAACTAAATAATATTAAAAAAAAAAGATTTTAATGACCTTTTTTTGTGATTTTTCTTTTCTGAGTTGGAGGAAATTATGTTCATCGACACAAATGCTAAATGTGTAATTTAGCATTTGTGTCGATGAATATAAAGCTGAACATGATCAGTATAGCAGTAAAAAGGAACTGTGATAAGATAAGTTAGGGTTTTTGCATAAAGAATTAAATAATAGTTACATAAACATTAACAAATTGCAGCCTATAAAGCATTTATAGTTTTTTTGTTGTATTTCATCAATATTGTCAAATGTCACATGTTTCTCATTTTTCTGGGCATCTTTATCACCAGAATATGTTATAGTCTGTCATAGTTTAGTATATGTTATAGTCTGTCATAGTTTAGTATATGTTATAGTCTGTCATAGTTTAGTATATGTTATAGTCTGTCATAGTTTAGTATATGTTATAGTCTGTCATAGTTTAGTATATGTTATAGTCTGTCATAGTTTAGTATATGTTATAGTTATTATGGGAAGTGTTTAGCAGCATCAGCCCCAGCAGGTGATCATGCACATATAAAGTGACTTTGTCCTAATAAAACGTGTGTTTTTCCTCCTCCCTGCAGCCGTGCACATCGTGGCCCACCTGTTTAACTTTGAGTATTTCATGGACGCTCAGCTGAACAGGAACAGCAGCTTTCTGCCCTTCGTCTTGTCTGAAATCGGCAGCGGGGACAACGCGTCGTTCCTGAACCCGATCAGGACCAACGAGACGGTGGGTCTGCAAAAAACACACACGCTGGTTTCATTGTTGAAATCTGTTGAATTCCCTTTTAGGTAATTGCTTAATGTTTAGTCAATAGAAAAAGAAGAAATTAGGTTTCTTCATCTGACAAACTTCCTCTATGGGGAAAAGTGTCTGCAGATATTAGTTGTCATTTACAGCAGCTTCCTCTTTGCAGATTCAGTTTCTATATGTATTCAAAGACACATAATCAGAATGAGAACACACACACACACACACACACACACACACACACACACACACATACACATACACATATATGATGGACCAGATAGTTTAACTGTCCTAAAAACATTAAAACAAATATAAAATCATGTCCTTTCCACTAGTTTTATTCATTTTTGGTATTACCGCTTAGCATTTCGTCCAAAAAAACCACACTAAATTGTGATTTTGTAGAAGATGGTACAAATGGACATAAAATGACAATAAACTCTCATGAGGACAAACATGTAATCCCAGACCTGATGAATGATTCCTAAAACTGGATTTTAAAAGTTTTTTGACTTTTTCATTTAGACAAACTGACCCTTTACATGTCTATTTGAATTACCGTACTTTAGCTTATTTGAACACATTATTGGTTGAATATAATCACTATTTTGTTTAATGACTCATTCATTTGCAGCTTTTCTAACGTGTTTTTCTTTCCTGCTACGTGACATTTTTTCTGTGTCGCATCACAACAAATCCGCTGATCATTTTGGGAACGACGTGTATTTTGATGGTTAACAGTAACTTACAGTAAATCCCGCTGGTTCGTCAGATTTACGCCGCTTTATTTCTCGTCCTTTTTTCTTTGTTTTTCTGTTTATTGACTTTTTTCTCCCAAAAAACGGCACAAAAAAAACCGTTACTCCGCTCATCTTCAAAGCCGTTTGTGATCACGTGGCACCTTCGACCAATCAGAGCCGCTCTCAGCCTGAATCAGGAAGTGGATTTTGGCGCCTTTTCCGCCTCAACTGTCAGCGCTGCGGTGGAATCGTGTTTTAAGATTTTTTTATTATTACAATAACTGTGAAGTTTATTATGTTTTCATCATTATAACAATAAGTGTACTGTAACTAGTAATTAAAAACTGCTATTTTTATATTTATAATAATATACCAAGTTGTAATAATAATGATGCTTCAAAAAGCGGGAAGCTAACATCTTCCTGTTAGAGACAGTGAAGCGTTGACTGATGCTATGAATGTAGGAGGGAAAGAACACAGGTTAGTGCTGTGCACACACACACACACACACACACAGAAGGTGTGTGAGGATGAGTTCAGTGTTTCTTAAAAACGAGTCTTTAATCTTTCTGCTTTTTGAGGAAAATTGGAGAAAGATAAAATAAGATAAAATAAAACTTTATTGATCCCACAGCGGGGAAATTTGTCTGTTACTGCAGCGAACAGAGTAAAGAAAGGAAAAGAAAAGCTAAAGAAGATAAAAGCTATACAAAATAAAAATACACAACACTACTAGAATTTGTTGATCCGCATACACAGTATGTATTATGGACATAGAATGGAGAAAAATACTAATAAATAGCAATAAAAAAGTATGCATAAGCAAAGCATATATACATACATAGATACATGCACGTGCACACATATTTACATATATATACACACATGTACACACACACAGCTAATGATACTTAAGGTGCAGGATGTTATAAAGTCTTATTATTGATGAATGATCTGAGGAAGTGCTCCTTTGGCCCCGAACAGTTTATTCCTGATTCTAATAAAAGACAAGAGGAGATATCCATTTTATGTAAGCAATAAAGTTTGCAAACTAATCTTTCTCTTTATTCTTGTAGTAAACTCATCATTATGTTATAAATATATAATTTTGACCTGAGAAATAGGAGCTAAAGCTAAAAGGTGGAGTAGATGATCAGGTAGCATGAAGCGTATCAGTGCACGTCTTTATTTCTTCTACTTTTGTCTGAAGGAACTCCTGGTTTAGTCTTTGTAGCAGGACGAACACTGAAACACGTCACGTCCACACTCACAGACAGAAAATCTACTTTACAGATTCATACTCATCCACGTGTTTTAATCTGCAGTTTGAGTCACAATAAAACTCAATTTAACTATTTTGTAGTTAAATGTTATATTAAGAGATGAAAATCAGGATTATAAAGTATTTGAATTTCATCAGATTCGTCTTATAAAATGAGTTGAGTTACTTGAACCAGTCAGTATTCTAATATTTCCTGTTCATTTAGTCTTTACAGTAAAGCTGCAGAGGAACTGACAACATGAGGGAAGTTACTCAAACACACAATCTGTGGGTTTGTGACTCAGGCAGGTTACACAAATAGTTAAAGAAAAGAAAATAATGGATGACAAAGTGAGTTTTTGTCATGAATCATGTGCTGATGTCACGTCAGGTAAAGTCACTTTAATCCTCATCATCATTCATCAGGTTTTAAAAGTCAAACTGGGTGTTTAGAGTTTCACTATGAGTGAAAGGACAGTTTCATCCAGATTAAAGTTCACTAAAGTCACACCAGAATGTTCAGATTGGTTCTTTGATGTTAGTGACATCACAACAGCGCTCTGTGTGTCCACAGTCATCCACTAAACATGAATCACTTTCAAACCCTGAGAACTGATTTAAAGTGGTGTGTTGGTCAGAACCCGACCGCCGTGATGTTCAGCACCGTGGCCGGGCTGACCGGCGTGGCCATCACGCTCGCCCTCATCCTCATCATCACCTCGTCCATGGAGACCATCCGCAGGTCGTACTTCGAGGTTTTCTGGTACACGCACCACCTCTTCGTCGTCTTCTTCGTCGGGCTGGTGTTCCACGGCTTCGGGTACGACTTAAACCACCTAAAAGTTTCACTTCCTCATGTTGTGTTCTGTTCTTACTAACGGAACTAAACGTTTGTCCAGTGGTGTCACTTCAGTTCAACACAGGAAGTGTCAGTCCTACAGGTTAGAACTAGAAATAATATGTTTTATATAAATAATATAATATCAATGATAACATGAATGAACAATAATCACTATTGATGATAATATCAGCTATAGACTATCAATAATCACTATTGACGACATTGGTAATTTAAAATGAATCCATTAGTTCTGTCATAAATGAAATATTGGACTTACGTGATATTTTAACATGAGGATGGAACTGTACGGTGAATTGTAAAACTTCCTCTGGAGTCAAACATTAACTGAACACGTGTGTGTTTTACAGCATAAATATGAGCTTCAGTGTAAATGTGAAATATGTGAAATGTGTGAAACGCCCTGACTCCTCCTGACCATTGATTACTGTGGTTTCGGCTGCAGGCGGATCGTTCGCGGACAGACGGCGTCCAGCCTGGAGACAAATCAGCCCCAGACGTGTGCAGAGCAGTTTGAGACGTGGGGGGCGAACGGCTCCGTCTGTGCTGTTCCAGAGTTTGCTGGGAACCCCCCCATGGTGAGTAATGAACGTCCTGACTGAAACATCCAGGCTCACTCTGCGATCACAGGATCTTCTTCTCCTGCTCAACACGCTTCATATGGTTCATCAGCGAGAACGTGATGTTATGTATGAGCCTACAAAGGTTAACATGGGATCTACCACTACTCTGCTCTAAATAAAACGCTGACATCACAGTCGCTTTAATACTGTCAGGGTAGTGAGGTTGATCCATGTGGTTATAATGGAGGCAGGGGGCAATGCAAACAATCATCAGCTGGTAATTGTCGCCTCTAATCACCACCAACCTGTGCTTTTACCTTTTAGTATATGAAAATTATTCAAATTATGTGGCTTTTTTTTTTTTGTCGCTTTCATCCTCAGACATGGAAGTGGGTGGTGGGGCCCGTGTTCCTCTACGTGTGTGAGCGGCTGGTTCGCGTCTATCGATCCCACCAGAAAGTCGTCATCACCAAGGTTTGTTCATGAGGATAAGTTGGAGTGGTCTGGCCGTGAGGCGCTGCTGCAGCTGTGTGTACCTGTCCACAGGTGGTGATGCATCCCTCCAAGACGCTGGAGCTGCAGATGAAGAGGAAGGGCTTCCGCATGGAGGTGGGCCAGTACGTGTTCCTCCAGTGTCCCTCTGTGTCCCGGCTGGAGTGGCACCCCTTCACCCTGACCTCTGCCCCCGAGGAGGACTACTTCAGCGCCCACATCCGCATCGTGGGGGACTGGACCCAGCGGCTGTACGAGGCCTGTGGAGGAGACAGGAGCGAACCCCAGGAGGCCTGGAAACTGCCCAAGTACGGCGACTGAAAGCCGCCGTGATTACGTCTAATCGAGCCTTTTCTCGTTCCGCCGCCGGAATCGCTTCTTTGAAAGTCGCCGTGATTCTCAGAATCCGACAGTTTCCACAGCGATTCTGCCGGCAATTTAGAAGAGCTTTGTTCAAACCCCTTTATTCAGAGAAATTACCTGCAACTCTATTGATGGAAAGAGAAAAAACACCTAACAAACATCAGAACGTTAGTTTATTGTGTGTGTGTGTGTGTGTGTGTGTGTGTGACACATATAAACTGAATCCTAACAATCGTTTTTCTGCTCATCACACAAGTGTAGAGATTTTATAGATATAGATCTACTCGTTGTCAGGTTATAGATCCATTCATACTCAAACATGTCGATGTCATCGTTATGTGTGAATTCAGCGTTTGGTTATTAAAATGCTGCAGCTAATCATGTCCATTCTTCAGGGAGTCTTTGACTCCTACGAGAAAATAACCACTGTCACCTGATTGATTCGTTTTGTTGTGAATATTAAACAAACTGTGACAGAACAAGAACATGTGAAAGAAAGAAAAGAAAAAACTCAACAGGTTTAGAGACGACGTCTGTTCAGTTTAACACGTTCACTTCCTGATCGTGTGTGTGTGTGTGTGTGTGTGTGTGTGTGTGTGTCAGGGTGGCCGTGGACGGCCCGTTCGGCACCGCCAGCGAGGACGTGTTCCACTACGACGTGGTGATGCTGGTTGGCGCCGGCATCGGTGTCACGCCCTTCGCCTCCATCCTCAAGTCCGTGTGGTACAAACGGATCCAGAACAACCAGGACGTGTTCACCAAGAAGGTGAGGGGGCGGGGCTCTGGGTAGGAGGCGTGGCGTGAGGCGGTGGGCGGGGTCTGACGCGATGCTCCTCCCCCCAGATCTACTTCTACTGGCTCTGCCCAGAGACTCAGGCCTTCGAGTGGTTCGCTGACCTGCTGCAGTCGCTGGAGGCCCAGATGCTGGAGAGAGGAGTCACGGACTTCCTGAGCTACAACATCTACCTGACCCGCTGGAAGGAGACCGAGGTGACCTCACAAAACGTCAGGCGTGTGGTTGTGATGTCACTAACTGTCCTTTGGTTCCAGAGTGAATCCTCCACACCAGGGCTGCTGCTGCAGATCTACCATACTCCATGTTTGAACCTGATACAATCAGGTGGCTGAAGCCTCCAGAGCTGGTGAATGAGACAGAGGATGGTAGATCTGCAGCAGCAGCAGTGTTAGCAGCAGCAGTGTTAGCAGCAGCATCAGCAGTGTTAGCAGCAGCAGTGTTAGCAGCAGCATCAGCAGTGTTAGCAGCAGCAGTGTTAGCAGCAGCGTCAGCAGTGTTAGCAGCAGCAGTGTTAGCAGCAGCATCAGCAGTGTTAGCAGCAGCAGTGTTAGCAGCAGCATCAGCAGTGTTAGCAGCAGCAGTGTTAGCAGCAGCGTCAGCAGTGTTAGCAGCAGCAGTGTTAGCAGCAGCAGCATCAGATGATTTGTACTTTGATAATAATTTTATAATAACTTTAACTTTTTCAGGCGGCTCACTTCCGTGTTCACCACGAGGCAGAAAATGATCCAATCACAGGCCTCAAACAGAAGACGCTGTACGGGAAGCCCAACTGGGACAACGAGTTCACCAGCATCGCAGCAAAGCACCCTGGGTAAGTCCTCATCATTGGCCCACACACACACACACGATTGAAATATCGTATATTTTAGTATTAATCTTAAGCAGAAGGCTGATTTGTGTTCTGGTGACGTGACGCCGCCGTGCTGTAGAACCAAAGTGGGCGTGTTCCTGTGTGGTCCAGCCCGTCTGGGCCAATCCCTGGAGAAGCAGAGTCTGACCCACTCTGAGGGAGACGTCAAGTTCATCTTCAACAAGGAGAACTTCTAACACGGAGCCTGCAGCACCACCAGGACCGGAGGGGTCGCGGCGTCGCCACAACAACGTCACGACCTCCCGACGTTGTCGCTGTGGAACCAGGTGAAATGCATTCTGGGAGCCGGCGTGCTGACACCAGAACCAGAACCAGCTGGTTCCTCCTTCACGTCCTCCACATTCTGAAGGTTTCTGCTGTTTCTCACATTTGGCAAAAATTTGAACAGTTTAACAGTATTTTTATTTTTTTGTTTATTTCTGATTTAAGAGGCAACAATGAAAATGATGAAATATCAGACTGTGGTTTACAGATGTTTTTTAGCACAAAAAGGTTTTAACCAATAACGTGCAACAAAAAAGGAACTTTCAACTCTTTTAAAACATCCTGACACTTTGTGATGTCACATGTGACAACACACACACTGATGTAAAGTAACTGGTTTACTGTAATAACTTGATTATTTCCATCTAATGCTGCTTTATTCCTCTGCATCACATTCCACAACTTAAAGAGACTTTTGTTTTTTATTGATGTCGATCAAGACAAATTAAAATGAAAAATGTTCCTGTCTCTTTCCCACAGGGATAAGAACCAAATAAAATATTATTTCAGCTGCTGTGGTTTGAATTTAAATATTTATCTGTTTTATTAACATGAATGAGGAAAGACTCGAGTTGCTTGATCTTAAATACTTTAATACATTTATTAACCTGCAGCAAAATGCTCCAGGTACAAAAAACTTTTTTTTTAACATGATGCACATAATAAATCACGGAAGAAAAAGAATAAAGAAGTTGAAGGCGTTGTTTCATGCAGTCAGGCATCAGTGAAGGATGATTACAGGTAAATGTGAAGCGATGAAGCAGAAAATACAGAAAGAGGCCTCAGGTTCAAGCTGTGATGAAGCAGCAGGTCGCCCCCTGGTGGCCACAGCAGGACACTGCGCGCGTGTGTGTGTGTGTGTGTGTGTGTGTGTGTGTGTGTGTGTTACGCCATGGCCACAGCGAACACGCTGACCACGCAGTACATCGTGCGGTTTTCCCATCTCACGGTGCAGCTTCCTGCCGGGACAAAAAAAACAAACAGAGGGTTTTACTGCAAATGAAGAAAATGAGAATGTTTGACAAATTAAAATAAATCAGAGAAAACGTCAAAAAATCATCAGGATCAGTGATGGTTCTTTATGAGATAACCATGTTTAATATCAGAATAAAACGATTGGACTCTACATGAAACACAGCTTCTCTCAGGCAGGGGGTCAAACATGTGGCCCGGGGCCCAGAACTGGCCACGAAACCATCCAGTCCAGTCCACTGGATGGATGTACACAAGGTGTTTAATGCAGGAGAGAACTTTGCCTGCTGCGCAAAACACTACAAATATTAAATTAAATCTGATCAGACTGGTATCGATCAGACTGATATCGATCAGACTGATATCGATCAGACTGATCGGCTGTAGAGGTTCTCCTCACCGTCCAGCGCCGTGTCCCAGTAGCAGGAGTTCGCCGTGTGGAGCCCGGCGCCGGTTTTCTGCATCACAGCACACGTCACTGGAGAGAAGCATTATAACATTATAAGATTAACAAATAAATAAAAGTATTATTCAGTGTCTTATTTCAGGATAAAAAAGGACAGATTATATTTAATAAGATTCTAAATAAATTCCTCATATTTGTGATTTAACTCCAGTTTCTGGGTAAAAACGTGATCACGCACCGATGAACTTGTACGGTTTCCCCTGTTTGACCAGTTGAGTGAGGCAGCGCTCCACGATGGAGGCGGTCCACCTGTTCACCTGAGACTGGTTGTAGTCGTCCCCCCCCACAACGCCCTCGATGCACTGGACACACACACACACACACACACACACACACACACACACACACACACACACACACACACACACACACACACACAGTCATGTGAAAGTCAGCAGGGCCGTTTGACTGGAGGCTGATGATGATAATAAGAAGAAGAAAAAAGGAAAAAGAAAAACCTGGTCTGTCTCTGTTGATGCTGCAGGAATATTTATTTTTTTTATTAATTATTTTCAAAAGTGTTTTCTGAAGAAGTGAAATGGATTCATCTTTTCCTGCTGTACAAATGTGTGAAGACTTATTTCCATGTTATACAGCAGCTCAGCTTCTTACATTATGAATCAGTAGATGAAGATGAATTAACAGTTAATATTTACCGTCCAGCTGTTGTGAGAATTTTATGCTTTTATTTTTTACATAATAAAGGGTTTTGGTGTTTGGGCCAATTTTAATGTTCCCTTTCCTTAAATCACTTATAATAGAGAAATATTTAAAAGTCTGATGATTATTTCCTTCATTTGTGGAATCAGAAGTCATTTTCTTCATCATGTCTGTTTTCATGCCAACTAAGTCTTATTAGTAGTTTTTATTAACTTGCTTTATATTCACGTCTGAACTAAATAAATTATACAATAACCTGTGTTAAAGAAAAAACATTTGGGCATTTTAATTAAAAAATAAAGTCGATGTCAATGTGTGTAAATCACCTCTTTGACAGTATTCTCAGCTTCTTCTGAGTTGAATGAACTCTGGAAAATGAGAAATAAACAAACGTGAGTCATTTTTAAACTTTATTAACAGAAACAATAATAAACAACAACACGCCCTGACGCATTTTAATATTAATAAAATAAATAATAAAAACATACGATACAGTTAGTTAAAGCACAATAAATTAGCATAATATTAAATATAGCGGAGGTCGATCATCTGATCAGTTAAAAGATGAAATAATGAATTATTATAATAAACTGACATATTGATGCTAGCGGCTAACTAGCTGCTAACCCTGGCTGACTAGCTTGATTTATGACGTAATAACAAAGGCAGTAAACGCCTTCCGGAACCAACCTCGCTGCCGTTGTGAAAGTCCTCCATTCCGGATCCAAAGTGGACACAAGTCGTTGATTCACGGACACAAATAGGAGAAAAACGCCGAAGACGCTCGAAGTAAAACAGCGGAGCTTGTTTCCTGCTGCTCGACGGTCGACGACGCCGGGAAAGAGCGACTGAACCCGGCGAGGACGCGGCGGCTCGCTGCTGCCCCCCGCTGGCGGACACGTGTCGTTTTACCTTTAATGAAGCGAGTTAAACATGAAGAGTCACTTACTGCTGCTGCGGCCGCATCGGTCTCCACCACCGCCTTAAACTTCTGGATTTAACACAACGTTTCAGCGGCAGTTACATTGACAGTCGGTGGACGGGTCTCCTCTACGGATGCGTCAACGCGGCCGCCATCTTTTGTCGGGGGAAGCTGCGCCTACTTCCTGTATGAGTCCAATAAAATCAGCTTAACAGTGAATTTTTTTTGCTATTTTTTGACACAAAATGTCACATGGTGTAAACTAAAAGAATGATATTTTTTATATCTAATCCAACCAGAATATAAAATTTGAAACACGTTTTTTAATTGTTTTAAATATCTGGTACCAAGTTTTGAGGATTAAACCCCATTCAAGTTTGTCCCTTATGTGAGAATATCATTGTACTAAAACCTGGACAATGTTATTTATCTGATGGTTAGTTTCTCAGTAATTCCCTGTTTTCTGTCTAATTTAAGGAGCTGAAACAAAATAGTAGGTGATTAATTAATTTTCTGATCTAATTGATTAATCAGCCAAAGTTTTCCAACAGCCAGCGATTAACTTCTGATTAAATTTAAGACTAAGAATAGATTCTTAAGCCTGAATTCAACATGTTTATGTGAGCAACTAAAGTAAAGTTAAAGTGAACTACCTCTAATATAAAAAAGACAAAGAAGCACATTCAGATTTCTATCAAAATGCTTTACTGATATCACAAAAAAATCAAATCATTAAAAAAACATCAAAAAAGATCAGGTTAAATGAGATTATCTGTCAGTCTATAAAACAGATGCAGGAAATGAATCCACATCACATTAAAAGTGCAAATGTGCTCAAGGACCAAGTCACAATAAATAGTTGTATTTACACACACACGCACACACACACGCACACACACACACACACACACACACACACACACACACCTTGAGGCTCAGCTGCTGAGTAGAAACATGTGCCACACAATACAAGAAGCAGAATAATTCAAGTAAAATCCTCGACGTATAAACTCATTAAAACATTGGATTTGTTATTAAGGTCACACATTCATAAAATGTTAATTTTCCCTGAATCAGATCCACCACAGAAAAAACTGTTTCATTTAGATTAACTCAAATCTGCAGCTCCAGAAGCTGCTTCATAAAATCTGATGTTTGTATTTAAACCAATAAATGTCAGATTTGTGGTGATGAAGCATCATGATAATGAGACGTTTCTACACTAAAAGACCAGGTAGAGATGTTGAGTATTTAGTGGTTTAGAGACAGATAATAAAAGCTGCTGGTTTTAAAGGTACAGTCTATCAAACATCTTTAGTTTTGTCCTTCCGGGCTCCTGTAGAAACACAGAGGGAGAACAACCCCCAAATAGATGAAAATGGCTCAATATAAGATGCTTAAAACTATTTATATTTTGGTTGAATTATATTCTCACTAAAACTCAATGATGAATCTTTTCTCACTTTATTTCAAACTGTGCTTAAAAGTCCAGTTTGTAGGATCCAGCAGCTTTTAGCAGGAAACACTAGAGTCTATAATATTTAGAGCATTATTTCAGTGATTTGTGTTTAATTCAATCAAAATAAACGTGTTTCTACAGCAGTTCCCCCGTTTCCTCTTTTTTTCTCCACAGTTTCTCTTAAATCCTCAGTTGGTTTCAATGAAACGTCACTGTTCCCTGAAGGTGAAATAATAAAGTTTTAAAGTCGCATCGATGGGTTAGGGTTTCTGCTCAGAAAACGACTGAAACGTCCAGTTTCTCCTCCTGGTTTTTAGAGTCAGAAACTCTGTTTCAGCTGCTGGTTTATTGATTATTGATTATTGATCACATGATCAGAGGAGGCTGCAGGCGCCAGAACGAAGCTTCACGTCAGATTTACCCTGGAGGCCGATCCTTGTACCACTAGTACCACCAGCACCACCACTAGTACCTCCAGTACCAGCACTAGTACCATTACCACCACTAGTACCACCAGTACCAGCACCAGTACCATTACCACCACTAGTACCACCAGTACCAGCACCAGTACCTCCACTACTAGTACCAGTACCAGTACCACCACTAGTACCACCAGTACCAGTACCAGTACCAGTACCACCAGTACCAGTACCAGTACCGGTACCAGCACCAGTACCGGTACCAGCAGGCTCCTCCTCAGCGTTTGGTTTTGATCTGGACAACGACAAACGCCTGAAGAGAGACAGCTGAAAAAGAGGTAAAAGTAATAAATACTACGACAGACACAATTAAATAATACACGACTACTACTGCAATGCCACAAAGTCACAGGATGTTAGACTCATAGATTATTCTAGAGAGAAAATTGTACATTTTGTAATATAAATTGTAAAACTTGATTTTTAAATGACAATAAAACCAACATGAAGACAAAATGTACATTTATTTATTTGTCTAATTGCTGTTGATCCAGATTCTATCTTCTTCCATATAAATACACCTTATATTACATTATTATATTATAGGATTTATAAAAACACTAATACAACATCATTATGTGTTTTGTAATGTTTTAATTTGTTTTACTATGTGTATCTCTGCTGTTAGTGGTAAAAGTACATAAATAAATATTTATATTTTTACTAGTTATAATTAGATCAGGCTCAGCTTCACAAAACAAAATTAACTACATAATAAACATATATGTACATTAAAAATAATTTGACCGGTAATATCCATCTTATTTGCACAAAATTACTTTTAGTTTTGTTTATACAACAGTATTCCTTTTTTTTATACAGAAACCTTCTAGATATTTTTTCCTCTAAGTGTCGTTTCATCTCAGTCTTGTACCTTTCTGCTGGAAGCTGATTGGCTGTTGGAGGCGCCGTCTGTCGTCCCATTGGCTGGTTTGCAGTTGTCCGGCTCCTCCTTGATTTCTGCTGCTGTTAAATCACAGGAAATAAATCATCAAATCAGAGAATCAGAGAATCAGAGAATCAGAGAATCAGAGAATCAGAGAATCAGAGAATCAACGGCGGAGACGACAGCTGTTACCTCCGTGTTCTCCCTCTGCCGCTTCCAGCTCCGCTGGCCTCTGGAAAATATGATGTTTAACAAAATAAAAACATGTGAATGATGGATCTGAATAATGTCATTTACAGGATATTTAAATGTGATTTACAGGATATTTAAATGTGATTTACAGGATATTTAAATGTGATTTACAGGATATTTAAATGTGATTTACAGGATATTTAAATGTGATTTACAGGATATTTAAATGTGATTTACAGGGCTCTGTGTGTCCTCTGTTGGTTTCTCTGAGTTTTCTAAACTCTGAGTGAACTGCTCCTTCATCTCTTCATCTTCATCCTTCTCCTCTTCCTCATCTTCTAGTTCTTGTTCATCTTTGTCTTCATCCTCATCATCACCTTCTTCTCCTTCTTCTCCTTCTTCCCCACCTTCACTCCTCATCTCAAATGGTTCAGTCAAATCCTGAAAACAAGTGAAACACAAAAAGACATATATCCATACATATATATATAAATATATAAAAATATAAACCATTGCTGAACCATAATATATATATATATATATATATATATATATATATATATATTATGGTTTATATTTTTATTCTGGACTCATCAGATGCAACGATTCTAAACTCTGGACCATAAATAATTTTATACACATCCAGTGCTGTTATAATTTATCTTATATATACTTTACACATTTATATATTTTCCTCTTTCTTTACATTGATGCACTATGAGTTACTGAGTACCAGAAATTCCCTCTTCTGTTAAATAAACTAGTTCTGACTCTAAACACCTCAACCCCAGGTCTATTTATTAGATATTAATGAAAATATGATGATGATATGTTCAATGATTACATGATTAACTCTCTGCTGCATGACGTATCTATAGTATATCTCTCTATATGTATAGAATAAAGCTGTATGAAAACACCCATAAATTCCTAGAAATCACACTGAGGATCATCCCAGAGGAAGCGTGGGCAGGTTGAGATGAGATCTAATTCCTATGAAACAAACAGAGGAGCAGGATTTGAAACAGAATGGAAGCAGGAAAGTGTCAGAATGTTCACAGCAGATTGTGCAGCTTCTACAGGAGGATTACAGGATGATGAGCGGAGGATTATTATCACACGTGTGTCTAACGCTGTGGCCTGGACTTGAGGATTTATAGAGACAAAAAATAACCACTCTTCTGTTCTCAAATAATATCTGGAACTAAGAAATAAAGTTGTAGTAAAGTGTGGTTTTCTTTCACTATTAAAAAATCTATATGCTTTTATTTTGAAATTTCTACAGTTATTGAGTATTAATTAATTTCTTTAACTTGTGTTGTGAAAAGATAATAAAGATTGATAAAAATTAACTGAACAAGACAAACAATAAAAACAAACAAATGTTTATTAGAACACAAATAAATAAACAGAAAAACAAAAAGGAAGAAATAGATTTAACTTCACAGCAACAGAGAAGGAATGAATGAAATGTTAAAAAAAGATTAAAGTAAAAAAGAAATTAATTCATGAAATGTGAAGTAAATAAAGAGAAAGGCACCAAACGATCATTGCAGCTTCAGATTCATCAAATTCAACTTTCAGTAAAACACTAATATTTTCTAATTCTAAAATCCTATGTCCTGTACTCCTACTTTTCCATTTTTATTTAGATGAAATATCCAGTTTTATTTCTTTCTGCCATGAACCCAGTTTAAAGGTTTAATTGTATTTTATTCTTACGTCTGGTTTCAGTTCCAATCGATCGATCGATCAGCTGCTGACATAAAGTTGAATGTGTCATTGATCACGTCAGTTTTCTTTGCTGTGATTGGTTCATTCATTATTTCAGGTTCAGGTACTGAGGTAAAACGTCGTCCCAGAACTCCTCTGGTTCACCGGCTGTTTGACCTTTGACCCCCGACCTCAGGTAACCTCCACTGCCACTTTTAGCTCTTTGTCTTTTTGCTCCAGAGGACTTCTTCTTCACAAGCTCCTCCTCTTCCTCACTCTCTTCATCATTCTCCTCAGCAGCTTCTATCTCATCCTCCTCCTCCTCACTGACCTCTTCCTCTTCCTCACTCTCTTCCTCCTCCTCTTCCTCACTGACCTCTTCCTCCTCCTCTTCCTCACTTTTTTCATCCTTTTCACTTTCTGCTTCCTCACTGACCTCCTCTTCCTCACTAACCTCCTCCTCCTCTTCCTCACTGACCTCCTCTTCCTCTTCTGTTTCACTCTCTCCATCTTCACTCTTTTCTCTAGTGTCTGAAGAATATGAAGATTCATCTTCCTCATTTTCTGACTCCTCCTCCTCCTCTACGTCTCCTCCTTTGCTCTCGTTCTCTTCATCCTGACTTTCACTTCCTGTCCCACTCTTTTCCTCCTCTTCTTCTTCTTCTTCTTCTTCTTCCTCTTCCTCCACTCCTTTTCTGTCTTTCTCTTCACTCTCTGTCGTGCTCTGTTCTTCCTCTTCCTCACCTTTGTTTCCCTCCTCTTGCTCTTCATCAGTGTCTGATTTATCTTCTGGTTGAATAGTGTCGCTGTCGTCTTCATCAATGCTGATCTCCTGATGCTCCTCCTCTTCCTCCTCCTCCTCCTCTTCCTCCCTCTCTTCCTCCTCTTCCTCCCTCTCTTCCTCCTCTTCCTCCCTCTCTTCCTCCTCTTCCTCCTCTTCCTCCCTCTCTTCCTCCCTCTCTTCCTCCTCTTCCTCCCTTTCACTGGTACTGTCTCTCCTCTCAGAAGCTGATGTGATGCTCTCAGTCTGTTCGTAGTTTAACTCGTAGGATGCAGGGTCCTGGCTCTCGTCGCCATGGTAACCGTCACCTCTGTTGGACGCCACCATGGCTGACCCTGTGGCGGCGGCGAGCAGCGGCGGCGGCACCGCTTGTCCTGCGGGTTTCTGGTCTTTACTGGACCTGGCCTCTTTTTTGTTTTTTTCGTCCTTTGATTTCTTCCTAACTTGGGGGCCTGTCTCCACCTGGCCAGGTGGGCGGGGCTCTCTGGGTGGGCGGGGCTCTGTCAGTCTCCGTAGAGACGTCCTGGACCTGGTTTTAGACTCAGCAGCTTCATTGACCCCTAACGTCTTCTTCCTTCGTGTCTGTTTGGTGTTTTTCTCGTCTCCTCCTGGACTATCTTCGCCCCTCCTCCCCTGGAACAGGATCAGGTTCTCTTTGTCCCGGCGGGCCGTGGACGAGAGGCCCCGCCCCCTTCGGAGGTTTCCTGCCTGTGCTTCTAAGGCCTGAACGTTCTTACCCTTCCTCTATTTATCCCCCAGCACCAGACAGCAGGAAGAGGACGAGAGACATGAGTTGGACCAGAGAGGACATGCAGGACACAGGGACATGAAGACATGAAGATTAAAGCTTGAAGGAGGAAAACGTCCATCAAGTCGCACAACTCTTCAGTCTCTTTACTTAAAGTAGATTTTAATATAGTTGTGATTATGAATTATAATCTGAGGACAAATGTGTGATATTGGTGCAGAAAACTTGTGAGACTTGATGTTTCTCAGTATCAGAAATTAAATGAAGTTATAAAGAGAGGAAGAGGAGCAGGAAGATGAAGATGATGATGCTGCTGCTGCTTTACCTTCTGAACTGGAGCCAGAGTCAGTGTTTTATCACTGGGGTCAATCTTCATCACATGAGTCTGTCAGGAGGGAATAAACACTGAAATCATTCATTCATTAACCAATTAACATGAGGTCACACTGATTATTGAAGCTTCAGGTTCATCAAAACAGCCTCAAACACCTTGAAAGCACAAAATTCAGGTAAATACTCTTTGTTATAATCTCTTAGTGAGGAAGTCCAGTTTATTTCTTGGGTTCTTATGTTTTCTTTGCTGATAACGTTACTCTCTGTTACAGCAGAATAAACTTTTCCTGCTGTAATCTCTCACCCTGTTCAGGAAGTCGGTGGTTTCTCCCAGACCTGGAACGCTGTCGCTGTCACTCAGGTCCTCCATAGGACCTGCTCTGACCCGGGACACAAGGGGGGCCAGTTAGTCCACATCAGACTGGGTTCCACAGAGGAAAACCTCACATTCCACATTTAAACTCCATTTGTCTCCTGTGATGACCTCAGTGTTGAGGTGACAGGAAGTAAATACCCTGCTGCTGGGCTTCATTCCTGTGGTTCAGCCTGGGGGGGGCGGTGTCCTGGAGGCGTCCACCCGTCACGGCGGCCGGTAATGTGCGGAACATTGTGCCGAACTGGTCCGGAGAACGTTCCTGTGTGGGAGAGACGAAGAGAGGTTGGTTGGAAGTCACGTGGTGTGCACTTCAGCCAATAACTACTGCACAAACACACATTGTTACCATGTGGATCTGAAACTAAAAGCTGTGCTCTAAATCAATCATTTAATCCTTCTGCATTACTGAAGATATTTTCTTGAACTGAAATACCGCAACATCCAGAAAATTATAAGTTAATTATCACCAGTTCAATGACACAACTTGTCAACTCTAAGTTTCTGGCTAGATTCAAAATAACTTTATTGATTCGTCGCTCCAGGCTCCACCCACCCGCTCCCTCCTGCGGACCCGGGCTGAGAGGCTCCTCTGCAGGGGGTGGGACTCGGCCACGCCCCCCAGCAGCTCCACGTAAGGCTTCTCCTGGAAACCCGCCGTGTCGTCCCCCTCCTCCAGAACCACGGTGCCGCTGGGGTCGCGAGGCCGAGCTGACACAACCATGTGACAGCCTCCGCACGGCGCCTGACCCGGGGAGGGGTCAAAGGTCATTAACACAGACACCAACCTCTTTAAGATTCAGGTTAATATTTACATGAGTAACAGCTTAGATTCAAAGTAAATACACAAAGCTCCTGAGTGATGATAGAAAAACTATATTTACAGTAGTATTGGGACACAATGACGTTTTATTACTGGGACAAATGTTTCTGATCAACAGTATTTTATATAAATGTTTATCTGTTTGTCTGAGGGAGCGATATCGGAAGTCCTTCCTTCCTACAGCTGTCAGACTGTACAACAAGTACAGCTCTCAGTAACCCCCCCCCCACCCAACAGAAAAATGGACAGTGCAATACATTCATAATTCATATCTATATATACCTGTATATACCAGTGCTTTTCATTTTTAATTCATATTTATATATACCTGTATATATCTGTATATATCTGTATATTGTGTTTTTTAATTTAATTTTTTTAATTTTTCTTTTCCTTTTTAAATTTTTAAAAAACATTCTTGTAACTTTCTAACTGCTGCTGTAGCACTTTAAATTTCCCCACTGTGGGACAATAAAGGAGCTATCTATCTATCTATCTATCTATCATCTGGGCTTTAGTGTATTTAGGTTATTGTTGGCAACACGCCTGTTAAAGCTGTGAAGCAAAGGCTGATCTGACTTGTCTTGTTCTATGAACCAGATCAGACATGTGAGTCAACCTGCTCTTCTATCAAACCCTTGAATGAATGACGTCTCATCATCACAGGAAGTTGTCGTGGGAACAGGTCAGCGCCACCTACTGCTCGGACGTGGTACCGGAGGAAGCGGCTGCACAGCGTGGGTTTGAACTGGTTGGTGAAGTTCTCTTCTCCCAGCCCCAGTTTCCCGTGTCGTCCATCTCCGAACGTGTAGAGCAAACCGTCGTCTGCAGGAAAACAGCGTACGGCGTCAGCGGCGGCGAGGCGGCTTGCTGCTCCCCGTAATGACACTCACCTGTGATGACAGCCGTGTGGTTCTCGCCGCATGCCACCGAGAGGACACGCCCCTTCCTGAAGTGCTGCACGGGACGGGGCAGCGGCGACTTGAAGACGAAGGTGCCGTGGCCGAGCTGGCCGAACTGACCCAGGCCGAAGGTCAGCACGCCGTCGTCTGGAGACACGAGATGGACGGATGATTTTATTTATATTTAACAACACACACTGAAAACCTGCAGCTAAACATCATTAAAGAAAATATAGAACAGGAGGAAACATCATAATCAGCCATTATACAAGTACTAGGAGTCAATTAATGCATATACACATATTAAATCACAATAATTTAAAAAAATATATAAAAATGAAATAAATAATTCACGAATGAATCTAATGAGGGCTCCTTGTCACCTGTGAGCGCCACCGTGTGGCCGCCGCCACACGCCACCTGCATCACCGGCGCCGTGATGCTCTTCACGCGCTGAGGGAGGCGGTGTCCGGCCAACTGGTCCACGCCCAGGCCCAGTTTACCACTGTCACGCTCACCAAACGTGTAGAGAGCCCCCGCCGCTGGAAACACACACACACATCAGGTGGTGTAAATCAATTAATAATTAGTATTATTAATTAATAATCATCAGACCAGATCAGTCGACACATGCTGAAAATAACTAATTTTAACTTATGACTCAGAGACTTTCTATTTAACCAGAAAATAATAATATCTGAGAAGTTGGTACCAGAGAATTTCCACATTTTCTTTTTAAAAATGACTCTCAACCATGAATGGGAGATGAAGGTATTGACTGATTGGTGTATTGATCACCTGTCACGAAGGCGGAGTGGTAGTAGCCACAGGACACCCAGGTAATGGGTTGCCCCACCTGGACCTCCTGTGGCAAGGAGGCGTGGCTTTCCTTCCCCAGGCCGATCTGCCCCTCCGTGTTGTCGCCCCACATGAACAGCTGGCCGCTCTCTGCTCACCAAAAAACTTTCTTTCAGTTTGTCGTACAAGGTTAAACCGCAGGTGTGGAGAAAAAGACGGAACAGTGTGAGTGTGAGTTAAACGTTTCCTCCTGATCTGACCCGTTAGAGCGGCTGACGTGTTGGAGCCGGCGGCGAGCATCCTGATTGGTCCGCGCGAGTCGAAGAAGTCGAGCCTCTGGAACGCCGTCCTCTCCTCGCCATGGCCGAGGCCCAGCTGCCCCTCGCCATTCCCCCCGGTAGCAAAAAGGCTGCCTGCAGCTGGGAGGACAAAGAAGCAGCTCGGCCTGATTACAGGTGATTAATATTGGGAGGTCACTCGAGTGGGCGGAGTCAGGCGCCCACCTGTGTAGATCAAGGTGTGGTTCCTCCCACAGGCCACAAGCTGGACTTTCTCTGCCTTCAGAGCTGGAATAAACACACAAAGAATAACGTTCTTGCCCTCCTTACTTTTTCTAACTCAAATTGTGGTGAAGCGGTGTAACCTCTGACCTTTGACACACGTCGGCTTGTTCACCGTCACTTTAGAGCCAAGTCCCAGCTGACCCCAGTTGTTGCTGCCAAACATGAAGAGTTTACCGTTTTCTGTGGAGAAAAAAATCACTTGTTACGATTTAAATAAGAATACGAAAAAAACACACACACACACACACACACACACACACACACACATACATATATATATAACAGAATATTGGAAATACATAGGAAGTATAGGAGGATGAAAGGAAATAAGGATGAAGGCTACCAAGAAGACAGGAAGAAGGAAACACTTTACCACTTTAAAACTCAGTATTTAGCTGAAACATACATCACAATAGACATGTTCACAGCAGCTGTTAAATGAACATGAAACAGTCATTAATCAAGGGTGAAAACGTCCAGTCAGACCCGTTATTAAAGCCGTGTGCTCGTCTCCACAAGCTATTTTCAGTGGGATGTCGTTTTTCAGCCAAAATTTACTCGGCACGTTGTCGGCGAATTTGCTTTTCCCAAATGTGAAAACTGCTCCTGATTCTGAGAGGAAAAGATAACAAAAACAAGAAAAATAAATTAATCAAATGAAGAAATCAATTAATCATTTAACTTAACTAGTGAAAACTGAGGAATTTCCTGCAAATATTTGATATTTTCATTGGTTGAATTTACTTGGGTATTATTTGAGTTTATATAATATTTGTGACAAAAAGGAAAATAAATAACATATAATGTCAAAATTATGACAAAATAAGCAAATTCATGCCAAATCAACATATCTCTATAGCATAAAATCAAAATTGTGACATAGAAAGGAGGACAATTATTTTTTAAACAAAATGAGCTGCATGAACAGGTCTACTTTCTCTTTCTACTTTGACTGTAGTTGTTTCTAATTCTAACTTCTCTACTTTACCATTGTAGGATTTTTCATGCAGGACTTTTACTTATAATAAAGATTTTTACATTTTTATATTACCACATTAGTATTTTTTTACTGAAATAAAGGACCTAAATTACGAATTAATATTTAATAAACTCTTATTAACAGTGATTTAGAAACAAAAAAGAAAATGGAAGATAAACAAGATAAACTGTTCAGGAGGGTGAAACAAACCGATTATTAACCGGTAGGTAACGTTAAACACGAAGAAAGTTAATAAAATGAGTTTAACAATGAGGCTTCTTTCCGTTAGCCGGCGAGCTAATCGGAAGCTAACGCCGTTCAGCCGCCGTTTAACGCGTTAAAACGTTCGGTTGTGAAGCCGCCGACGCGTCAAACGTTCCGGTAACAGCCGCGTTTTTACCCGGTATCTCGTCCTCGGTGTCTCCTGCCATCTCTGCGGGACGTTAATCCGCTTTGCTCGGCGTCGTGGGCGTGTTGGCGTCCCTCTCGATTTCAACTCGGAAGTAAACAAAACGTCTCCTAGGTGACGCCGCGCGCCACGTGACCTTTAAAGGGCCAGAACACTGCTGTTTGATCCCTGTTCAATAACATGAATGCGAATAACAACTTGGCCGCGTGTGATCTGCATGAATGTATTTAATGTGTTATTTGGTTCTATATCGTAGTGGATATATGGAATGTGATCAAATAAACATAATGTATTAATTGAGAGAAAATAGATTCCTTTAGTTTATTACGTTATATTTGAATGTATATAATTAGTATTATGCTCACTGATTGTGGTGAAGATTAATTATCATATATGAGTCAAGGACAAATCAGGGGAAATAAAACATGTATTATAGGCAAGACAGGTTTACCTGTATAGCATATTTCAACAAGGTAATTCTAAAGTGCATTACATAAAATATTAAAAACATCAAATCATGATTTTAAAACATTTGATTAAAAGGGTAAACATTGAAAATGTAATTTAATTTTAATTTTATTTTGAGGTGCACTGTTTATGACGTTGGTTATAATTAATAATAAAAATAGCAGCTTGTGCATTTGACCTTCCACTAGATGCCCCTGACGTTCCACTGGGAGGATCCCAGCCTTATTACTGTGGGAAAGTGAAACCAAAACTATTTGCAAGAAACAGGCACCTAATAACGTAGAAAGAAAGAAAGAAAGAGAGAAAGAAAGAAGAGCTGCAGCAATATGTTCTAACAGTAAAATTTTACCACCAATACAATAAATAAAATATTCACAACCCACTGTTTTCTGGCTCTTGCAATGCAACCACATTTGTATTATTATTATTATTATTATTATTATTATTATTATTATTTTATTCCAGAATCTCCACTGCATAAACAACAAGAATTTACTACAGAACATTTTCTTTGCAGGATATGATGTGCACACAAGTCAAACGTAATTATAAGTATGATTTGTATTGTTATTATAAGCGGAACCTTTAATCGCGCTGTTGTTTCACGTCGGCGCTGTAACCTGAAGCAGTCAACAGGAATCAACAGGATTCAACGATTCAGAGGAGCAGCGCTAAAACGTTCGTGGTTGTGCAGCAATAATTCACTTTCTGTGTGTTTTAGTGTGTGTCCAGTTGTGCTATGAACTGCTGTGGTAGAATAATGACCGAAATAAATCAGAACAAGTTCTAATGAAAGAAAAACAGACGAACTTCCAAAGTCGCTGCCATGTTTTTCTTCTTTGCAGAACTCCAGCGGTAAAACTGAACAGTTTTGTACAATGAAGTCGATTTTGGATGATTAGATCCAAACTGTCTATTTCCATACACATCTGTTTTCTGATACGGTCGCAAAGTTAGAATCAGTTAGATAGGGTTTGGTTGTGACGCCCTGAGCGGAGGATCTCATCTCCTCCTGATCCCTGCAGCTGTCTGTCAGTGTTATAAACCAAATCTGTTCTATAAACTAGAGCTGCAATTAATGACTATTCTGATAGTCGACTGATCAATTGATTATTAAAACAATAAATTAGTTGTTTGGTTCATTAAATGTGTAAAATGTTGATCAGTGTTTCTAAAGCTGCAGATTGAAGCTAAAATGTCTTTTTTTGTCCACAACCCAAAGATCATCAGTTTACTATTATAGAAGAATCAAGAAACCAGGAAATAATCAGAGAACAGAAGCTGGAACCAGAGAATCTGGACATTTTCCACCTAAGTTCAAGATTGTTTAATCAATTATCATAAGTTTGTGATTCTGTGATAGTTGGAAACTAATTGAATTCACAATAAATTGTTGCAGTTGATGTGTGAATTATTTCTCTTAATAAAAAATGAATTCAGACAGTGAGTTCTCAGAGTTTTGTGTTTGTTTCCTGTTTATTCGATTATTTTAACTAGTTGAATTTTTTAACAATGTTTCTTGTTAAATGTTCTGTGGTAGTTTATTTCTCCTTTTAAATAATTGTTAGATGCGTTGAACCTTTAAGCAGCTTATTGTTAACTCTTGTTTTGTGGGTTTGATGATTAAAGTCCATAAGTAAGGAGACATGTTTAGATTCTACCTGCTAACCTCATCTTTCTCTGTTCAGCGTCTCCATCTAACTTCCTCTGCTCCGATGGCGTCTGGCGCTGACGGCGGCGCCGACGTCCTGCTGCAGCGTCCCTGGCTTCCTGTTACCATCAGCGGCCACCGGCTGCTGAACAAGAGCTGGTTCAGAGACTCAGGATACGAGCTGCTGCTCACTGACCTGAGGTCAGTGTGGAGGGAGAGGATGGAGGCTGCTGCTATACACAGGAGAGCACAGGTATACACACACACACACACACAGGAGAGCACAGGTATACACACCAACACACACACGAGAGCACAGGTACACACACACACACACACACACACACACACACACACACAGGAGAGCACAGGTATACACACCAACACACACACGAGAGCACAGGTACACACACACACACACACACACACACAGGAGAGCACAGGTATACACACACACACACACACACACAGGAGAGCACAGGTATACACACCAACACACACACGAGAGCACAGGTACACACACACACACACACACACACACACACAGGAGAGAACAGGTATACACACAGACACACACGAGAGCACAGGTATATACACACACACACACACACACACACACACAGGAGAGCACAGGTATACACACACACACACAGACACACACACACGAGAGCACAGGTATATACACACACACACACACACGTCATGATCCTGCGTTCTTCCGTCCTCCAGGAGCTGAACCGGCGTCTTCGGGCCCCGGTTGAAGCCTTTTTCTCTCACCTGTGTGAGGTGGTCCAGCCTTGCCTGATGGGGGGGGGCGAGGCCCAGGTGTCTCTGAGCCGGGAGGACCGTGGCGGTGGTGTGAGCCTGAGGGTGAAGAGCGAACTGGCTGGGCTGCCGTTCTTCTGGGAGTTTCACTGTAGCCCTGCCCCCGTCACACTGGTATGTTTTACATTTAGATTTATCTGGATTCAGAGCACCCGGATCCTGAAAGTAAAGAAAGAAAAAGTATGAATTATTAACAGCGCAGGTAAGATGTGTGTGTTTCAGGTGTGTGTTTAGCTGAATTCCAGGTGTGTTTCAGGCGTGTGATCAGCTGGTGCGCCCCCTGCTGGCCATGAGTCGCCTGCTTCAGCAGCAGGTGGAGCAGCTGGAGGTTCTGCTGGTCAGGAAGGACTCAGAGATCCAGGACTACAGAGAGAATGGAGCCACACTCAGCAGAGGTACACACACACACACACACACACACACACACACTGATGATCTTTGGGTGTGGACTGTTGGTCTGGACATTTTAGGTTGAATCTTCATCTTTTTAAAATACTGATAAACATATTTCACCATTTAATGAACCGGACTAGAGAGTAGATGTTGAGATGCTGTACAAACATGAATCAATGATGTGAAATAAGCAGCTTTTTTCCAACAAATTCCACATCTTGAAAGCTGCTATTTTATTTCAGAATAAAGTTTTGTACTTGTAGGTTTTTACAAGTTTAAAAATGAGCTGAATCAGCAGCTTCATGATGAATCAGTCAAAGACTCAGGCCCTAACATGTTTGTGTGTTTGAACCCAGAACGTCTGCAGACAGATGTTTATGAGCAGCAACGATACAGAGAGGACTTCATGATGAAGGTGAGAGGACACACACACACACACACACACAGGCGCTGCTGGATCCACTTGATAAAATGCTGCTACGTTTTGTGCTGAACCCGAGCCTCCGTACCTGGTACCAGCCAATCAGGAGCAAGAGAGCAGCTTTTTATTTTCCGGGTGTGTTTGCTGTATTCGAGTGTGGAATTTCTCATCTTCAGCTGTGTTGACCCCTGACACCCACTCTGTGTGTGTGTGTGTGTGTGTGTGTGTGTGTGTGTGTGTGTCTGATGAGCTGAGCGACATTTCACATCCACCTGAGGAATGTCAGAGGTGCGTCTGTCTGATCCCTCACTGCTTATTTTATGTTTTATTTCATTTTCAGGCTGTTTTATGGTTATGGTCAAAGCTTCTATTTGTGTTCTACACATTCTGATCCAAACAATTAGGCAACTTGATTATTTTTTCAATCAGTTTGTAAAACAAAAACTGCTTGATTTGAGTAATTTTTTTCTCTGATTATTTCCTGGTTTGTTTATTCTTCTATAATAGTTGTGAACGGTTTAAAAATAACATGAAATCACACATATATGATGAATATTTTAGGAAAACTGGCAAACACATATATGGCACACTTTTTTCTATGTCAAAAGTTGGATTTGACATTGATCCTTTCATCATGAGGGAAACCTGTAGAACCAGAGGACCACGTGGACGGTAGCTCAGGTACGCAGTCATGGAAGGTCGGGTCAGGGGTCACTGTGGCGGCCATGTCCCGTCCAGTGTGTGTGATCACGTCATCGCCACCAGGTGTTTACAGGCCAGAGGGGAGGAAGAAGAAGAAGATTGAGATGATGAAGGAGAGGGCAGCCTGGGCTGATCAGTCTTTTCCCTCCTGGTAAATTCCACCAGGCCGCGATGAGCCTGGAGTCAGAAATAAGACATGTCTGAGAAAATGCTGCTGGGACGTGTGAAAGGGAGAATCCAGAATGTGTGTGTGAAGGCGTTTGGCATGTGTGTGTGGCATTTGTCTGTCTGTCTGACTCTGTGTGTGTGTGTGTGTGTGTGTGTGTTATCTGTCCACTCAGTAACATGTTTGTGTCTCAGTTTCCATGGCGACGTCCATCTTTCTGTATCAGTTATAAACTGATTTGAACATCAATGAATCAATTACCAACATCTCTGAGATTCATTCATATATATATATATATATATATATATGACCAGGGACTGTGAAGGAGGGTCCATAATGCCAGCTCAACAATTACATGGGCTGCATTAGCATTGATACACAAACAATGTTTAAGTCAGCTTTTAGAAAAACTGAAGTTGTGTGTGTGTGTGTGTGTGTGTGTGTGTGTGTGTGTGTGATGACCTGGCAGAGGGGAGTGTCTTCTTGTCCACTCAGTGACACAGTGACTCATTTTGGTTTTTCTGAGGCTGTCTCTCTTTTTTTCTCTTTTTAATCATCTTCATGGTTAAATGTGTGTGTTCGTGGTGACGCATGCAGGAGCGTCACACGTGTTGCTGTCAGTCCTGAATTGAGTTGTCACCGTTGGCGACGCCGCCCACTTCCTGTTACGTGAGACGCCGCCGTCACATCACCATGGCAACGACGCAGCAGCAGCAGCCCATAACGACACCGACAATTAGTGGCTGCTCGTTTCTCGTTCTCGTTTCTGACCAAAAACGCTTCTGACCTGCTCCCCTCGTTTTAACACAGGCTGAAATCAGCTTTTTTCTGCGGCAGAATCGAGGATTTGGTGCCCCGATGGGCAGAGAAACGATCCTTTAGCTGCAGGACAGATGATAACTGTGCTGCTGCAGCTCTAAGTTAAGAACAGGACAGGAAACCCTCGGCTTTTTCTTGTTTTTTTCATCCGCTTACCACAGAGGCCGAGGCCAGAATCCACAGTTTGACCGGAGCAGCCGACGTGACTTAAAGAATGAAGAGAAGCTGCGGATATTAATCAGCCATGTGAGGGGAAAAAGTTATTTATAGAATCTTTGGGTTATAAATACATAAAGAAAAGCATCTGTTTCCCTAATATATGGATGTTATCGTTTCTTCCTTCTGCTTTCAGTCTTTCTACCCATTAATCTGATGTTATTTGATATTAAAACATTTTTTTTACCAGAGATGACAGTTGTTTGTTTGTCTAAAACCTTCAGATAATTAAAGACATTTCTGATAGAAAAATTATTAATTATCAAAATAGTTTTATAATCAGCTAATTGAGGAAATAGGTGCAACAGCTGAAATTATTTTAATGTCAGAATAGGAAATAATTACAAAAACATGAATAGAATTTTTTTGTAGTATAATGGAACTATGGTAATTACAAGTAAGCAAAATAATTAAGTAATATAAGTTGTTGAGGTTAAAATGAAGTAAAATAAAATGTAAAAATAAAAATATAAACCTTAGACAGTTTTCGTCATCCCTTCTCTCCTCCTCTTCTTTTCTCCTGCTGTGTCTCACACTTTCCAGAGGTTCTCTCCTCTCGTTTCTGCTCTGTAATTACTCCTCTGTGGTCTGGCTGCTCCTGGTCTTCAGCTGCTTCTGGACAGATCATCATCATCATCATCATCAGCAGCAGCAGCAGCAGCAGCAGCATGATGCTGTGCTTTTATTTTGACGCTTCCCACTTCCTGTTGGATGGACAGGCTGAGGCTGAAGCACAAACTGTCTTCAGGAATTCAGAGAAAGTTCTGAGGCCAAATTCAATATAATTACAACTATTATTTAGTATTTTTTAAAATAAAATAAACTATAAAGACACTGACCATCAAAACTGTCCAATCTGAAAATAACAGGTTTATGTTTTTCTCTTTATTTAACCTCTAATTTAATCCTAAATATTTTATACTATTACATTTTGTGTTTATCTTTGAAATATCAGATTTTAATAGTTTTATTTTATAATATTCTTAAATTTTTTGTAATTATTTATTATAAATTGATAAATAATTTTAAAATGACTTCATATATATTTTAATATATTAAAATATATATATATATAAATAATTATTATAACAAGTTTATTTCAATAACTCAATTAATAGTTTGTGCTGCTGAGGTCCAGGTTGTGTCTTCTGGGGGGTTTTTGGGCAGAGAAGCGACACGTGTCTCTGTCCGATTGGGGACGGGAAGCTGAGGTCACCCCGACAGAAAACGAGGTTGAGAGGAATGAGGGAGAGCAAACACGAGGTCTGAGGATGAGGGAGACTCGCCGGCACCAGACCCCCTGGAAAAAAAAAACAGTGCAGCAGCAGCTAAAATCAGAGCTGTTTACCTGCTAATAATAGACCTGCACCCACGGCCCCGCCCCCTTTCTCGCATCACCTTCCCTGCTGCTATGGGGCAGGGGGCGGGGCCAGCAGGTGAGGCTCCGCCCCCCTGCTGCAGGACTTTGTTCTGAGGAACTTTCCACAGCTACTCGGCTCCACAGAACAGCCCAGACGTTGTTGACCTGCTGAAATCCCTTTTTTAAACCTGATTCCTCTCAGATCCTCCACAGGAAGCCCCCCCACCAGGAAAAAGGAAATCATATCGACTTGATCTCAACAAAAAGGCTTTTAGTGTTCCATCCCATCTTTTATTGAGTTGAAATAAAAGATCGCGGTTTGTTCTGTTTTTTTTTTAAACTTTGTTCACAGATCAGAGGAAATAGTTCACCTGACAGGTGTCAAGGTGCTGATCCAACAGATTATTGTGCAACAGGAACTTCTTTAAAACATGCTGCTTCATCACATAAAATGTGCAGTTTTCTCACACATATTTTGGGGGCGTTTGGACGTTCATTTTATTATCAGAAGCCATCGCCAACGCCGTTTTTTTCCAGTATTTGACGCTCCTCGACAGCCCAGGACCTCCACGTCCTGCTGGCTGACCTGAGACCAGCTCTGCTCCAAACTGTCAGAAACGTCTGGACTGACAGCAGATCCGTCTGGTTTCAGCTGCCTTGTGGTTCCATCAAACTTTGTTCTTGTTCCTTCATCGTGGTGACTGAGCTCTGATGCTGGTGTCTGAATATGGCGTCATGGCATCATCATGTCACATAAATCTCTGGCCAATCAGTGACCAGCAGCCTGGTGACATAAAATTAAGTAACTGCTGGATTTTGGAGCAGAAATAGAACCAGGGACCAGGTTGTGGGTTGAGTGAGATGAGGTGTGGAGGCTTGAGCTTCTCTCACACATTGTTTATGTAAGTTTCTGTCAGACAAAGATACAGATTCTGATCGTTTAGTTGTAGAAATGTAGAACAGCCGTCTCTTTGGTTCAGGGGATCCGTGCATTGTACGTTGATAAGAGACTTGTATTAACTGGACGCAGCATCCGGCAAAACCTTTCTTGTCAGTTCTGATCTTCCTCAGGCTGCAGAGGAGGAGCTTTTAAACCATCAGACGGATGATTTTAGCACTTCGGAGCAGCCAGATCCAACAGACTGAGCCTCAGCGTTTCAGATCTGATCATCTGAAGCGAGCCGGTCAGCAGCCGGGGAGTCGGCAGGGAGAGGGAATAGAAAAGAGAGAATAAAGTGGAGCTTTCTGCTGCTTTCTCTCCCCCGAAGCACATTGGTTTCTCTGTTCCCAAAGCAGAACTAAGCCTCACCAGAGCATACATTTATTTTTACGATATTTAAACAAACAAATAACAAAAATAAATCAATGCGAAACCTCGAAAACCTGACCAAAGTGTGCTTTAGGAGCCCCTCTGCCCCGACAGCGAGCGGGAGACCACCGATTCCTGCCGGTCAATATTTGAGGAGCTAATTTGGAGAGTTTGTCCTCTAACATTGGGGGGAAAAAGGTTTGGAGTGAATAGGGAGTGTTTTTCTACGCGTCGGCCATGCGTTCGCATTAATGTTGCACAGGTTTACATGCAGCCTTATCTGTCAGGATTGTGGTTGAGTGTGTGTGTGTGTGTGTGTGTGTGTGTGTGAGAGACCTGTGGTCAGCTGTGCCAATAATGCAGCTTTGATTAGAGGCTTATCACACGCCACATCACACCTCACACATGTGACACCACCAACAGGGTCATAAAACAAACGCACCCAACGGCTCCGAGCTGTTTAACCTCACACACCTGATTATTTCTTCCTGCTTTCATGGATTTGTTCAGGCCGCCGGGCCAATAAAACATTTAAATAAAAGCGGATCAAAATGCTATGATCAAGAGTTTTCACTCTGCGGCTTCTCTCAGATCCATAGATTCAAAAATCACAAACGGGTAAATTGTCAGAAGACTTTTGGCAGGTATTTAGAATCCTAAAGGTATAAATTGTAATGGTAAAGAAGTGTCTCTTTCTTTTAAAGGTACAGTGAGTAAAGGCTGGATTCCATAGGAACAGTAACGTCAGAGTAACGTCAGAGTAACGAATCCCGTTCTTGTCAGTTCCACTATTTGTGATTTACAAAGTACAAGTAAAGAAAGTTTAACTTTGGTTTTGAGCATTTTTCGTACTTGATCCACGGCAGTTTTTATACAAGCCCAAGACCTTATCTACAGTTTTTAAATAATCCATGAAAATGCCTGTCTACATGATCTAGATCCCTTAAAACCAGCTGTCAGGGCTAATGTGATGTTGTGATGTCACAGCTATAGAGACCAGAGTAAAGGGTGTAGACAGGACAACGTGTTTCCTGTGCTGTTTCTCATACATTACACTATAAATCGTGTAAACAACACTGAAGGAATTCCGAGCTTAGGATGGTAAACAGAGTCCATTATGTGATATGAAAATACAAATATAGATATGAAACACAGAGGGGGACAGAACAAATACAACAGAATAGAAATAACCCATCATATCTTGATATATTCTGTAGGTGGGTTTAGGAGTCATGTAAAGATCCTGTTCTGGTGTCAGAGAATATAAATACGCAGCCTGATAAACCCTTTAAAGGTTGATTCATTCAAAAGGTTTTCCAACCTGAAATCCAGCGACGTCTAATCGGATCTCAGGTGTTGTAAAACGTCAGAGAAGCCAGATTCCTTTAATAAGGACAGTAAAAAAAAAAAAGATGTTTTACTTTTTTCATTTTAATATCTGTTCTACTCAACAGCCAAACAGTCTCCATATATACACGTTTTTTGCTTTGAGCAGCCAGTGTAGTAATGAATTTGACTTGATAAGAAGTCTTAGAATAAGTCTGTCATTACAGAACATGAAGGATTAAAAGCTACTTATCACTCTAACGAGGGGACTTTATTTTAGAACATTGTTTTTTGCTTATTTAGTTTATTTTCTTTCTTTTGTAAAGTGGAGCTGGAACTCCCATGATGCCACGCTGCACCCTGACATCATCAGCTCCTATTTTACCAGTGGACTTACTGTGTTTCTGTGTTTTCCCGTCAGGCTCTCCCTGGTCTGACGTCAGGGCAGCACGACTCTCAAGGCTTCAGCGCTGACCTCCAGCAGCTCTACGCCGCCGTCGTTGCCCATGGAAACGTAGGCAAACGCAAACTGTTGGAGGAGAAGGAGCAGCTCAGCGCCGAGGAGCCGGACCACGCTGCGGTCTCAGGTCCGTTCAACGAGCTCGGCCGTAGAGCTTCCTGTTTATGACATGTGAAGACAGGCTGATGACCTCTGACCTCATCCTACAGGCCATGGATCCAACGGCAGCCAATCAGCCGAGAGGAGCACCCAATCAGCTGAGACGAGCACCCAATCAGCTGAGAGGAGCACCCAATCAGCTGAGAGGAGCGGCGAGAAGACACGGAAAGAAGCACCTGGATCCAAGATGGCCGACAGAGCCACAACGCAGCAGGTTGGACGGGAAGAGTTCACGTCTTCCTGAAGCTATCATAAACAGATCAAACAGAAACACGTTAATGTTGATTGATTAGTTCAACACTGTTATAGATTATAGATCCCGTCTACAGTCATTCAGCAATAATATATGTTGCTGTTTAACACAGGTTTAATAATTAATTTAGACATTTTAATAGGGAAAAATGCATATTGTTTTTTTTTTAAAGCAAAAAATTAGTTTGATAAAATCACATTGATTTTTTTTTATTTTTTGGATAGTGGGTAATTAAATCCGACTTGATTGAATGACTGACTCCATCATGTTGTATAGACCTGGACATTTTAGATCTTAATGAACATCTTTTGTTTTGTTGGCAGACTCTGGTCTCGTCTGATCCTGCAGAGCAAACGTCCTCCAAACCAAAGAAGAAGAAAGTGGGACTCTTTCGATGAGTCGAGCAGCAGGAAACAAACAGATTGACTTTTACAAAACCTGCTTTTTTACATTTAGTGGAAAAAATGGGCTTTTATTTCCAGAATGAGTCTTATTTTTAAACTTTTACTTTGAAAGGACAACTTTTATAGTTTTAAATACAGTGTTTAATATCATTTAGGATTTGCTCAGATTTAAAAAATTGTAAAGACTTTTTTTCTGTTTTTAGCGATTGTGTGGACTTTCTATAAAAATATTCTTTTATGCATGTTTCCGAAACAATTTTCAAAATATAAATAAAGGTGTAAATATAATTCTGGTTGCTTTTTTCTGTTGTTTGAAAATTCAGAAGAAAACCTCTTGAATCTGCCATAAACTCAACATAATTTGTTCTTTCTACACTGAAAATAATGACATTGGTTGATATAATACATTTTGATGTTATTGAATCATACCTATATTTTTAATTAATTCTATAATGTTCTTCCCTTCTTTTTAAAGAAGCTAATTTAACTGAAATTAGAAAAATAGTATGTGCAATTTAATGGATTGTGCAGACAAGTACAATATTTGTAAATCAGGTTTAATTTCATTTCTTTTGTGTGAAACCTGTTCTTTGAGCTGGTCTTTGTGTCTGGCTCAGACAGACGGAGGAAACATGGCGATGGATTCTGGTTCTCGGAGCTCGGTGAGATGTTGACTCAAGGTGTTGCAGCATGTGGGGAATTCTATTGAAGTCTGACTTGAAAAGCCTGTGTTTGCCCGCACGGCTCCGACACATTTCAAGAGTTTCTGTGTGACCCAGGTCGGTGCAAAAGTTCACTGGAGAGAAATGTATCTCTAAACCTCTTTTATTCTGCCATTCCAACCTTCCTCCAGCCTCAGACTGTCCTCCAACGTCTTTTCAGTTCATGGCAGGAAACTCTGTCATGGGGGGTTAGAAAAATAGGAAAATGATCAATATAATGCAGCAATCTTGTGTGAGTAAAATCAAGAAGCTGTAGACCAGCGGTGTTCAATCCTGGTCCTGGAAGGGCCTCAATAGCCCAATAATCACCATTAATGATAATATCAGCTATAGACTATCAATAATCACTGTTGATGATAATATCAGCTATAGACTATCAATAATCACTATTATTGATAATATCAGCTATAGACTATCAATAATCACTATTATTGATAATATCAGCTATAGACTATCAATAATCACTATTATTGATAATATCAGCTATAGACTATCAATAATCACTATTGATGATAGTATCAGCTATAGACTATCAATAATCACTATTGATGATAATATCAGCTATAGACTATCAATAATCACTATTGATGATATCAGCTATAGACTATCAATAATCACTATTGATGATATCAGCTACAGACTATATATAGTCTATAGCTATATACATATATATAGCTATAGACTATATATCCTTCTATATCACATGTATATATATAAATGTGATATAGAAGGAACACTATTATTATATTTTATCTATAAATGATTGAGGCCTTTGTCTCCTCTTGTTTTGCAGCCTGATGAAAATCGTTGTGATACTTTACCTCATTTATCCACAATTTTTTAACTTCCTTGACGCCGAATTCTTCTTCACGTCTCTCACGTCTATTCAAAAAGTTTTGTTAATTTACGTTATTAGTTAGTTAGTAACAACTGTTAAAAGTCAAACAAAGCTAAACGTTAAATCTAAACAAAGCTATGATAAGCTAAGCTAAACCGAAGGAGCTAACGTTAAATCTCCGGATGTTGGTTTTCCCGCCTCTCGAGTCAAGCAGCCAATCAGGTGGCTCCAAGAGGCTGCGGTGCATTCGGGTTATATCACGCACCTCTTCATTTATGTGTTAAAATTGGTTATTAAGCAACAAAATCGTCAATAATTATCAATATTGATTGGACAGACAGGTAGACAGACGTGGTTTTGATCGACAAATACAAACTGAATTTAAAAACTTGTCAACTTCTTCCTACTTCTACCTGTCAGGCTGTTCCAGGGGCTTCTGGGAAATGTAGGAGCCTGAGGGCCGGTCAGCATCAGTGAGCGGACACAGGTGAGTCCTGGGTCAGGAGGTCAGAGCCTCCTCACCTTCAGCTCAGACTGTGACGTCACAGTGTCTCAGGTCTGAGCGCGCGCACCTGCGTCTCGCTGCTGCGTCTTGACGCGAAGCCGCGGGTCCAAAGGACAGAGGGACAGTGTGGCGGCTGTTTGCTGTGGGGGGTGTGGGGGCAGGTCCAGGTCCAGGTCCAGCAGGGCGCGGTCTGCTCCCTCATCTGTGGAGTAGGATCTCTTCCATTTCCAGTCGCCGCCAACGGCTCCGCGCCACAGCGCCGCTTTGACAACAAACCGCTGCGGCGGGGACACCGTTTGACCGCCGCGTCTGTCTGACGCTGTTTCTCACAGCTCTGACACGGACACCCGCTTTGAAGCCTCGTGCCAAGACAAACTCACCTCGCCTATTTATGCTCCAGCCGCCGCGGCGGGCAGGTCCAGCTCCTCCAGCCGCGCACGGGCTCTTTACGCGCCGGGATGGCGACTCTCCGGGACGCGGGGACGAGTCCTGCGCCGGCGCCGCCGCTTTAAACGACGTTTCACCAGCAGCACAAACCCGGCGGTGACTTTTCTGTGGAACCCCGCCCGGGGGCGACGCGCCGGCCGCGGCCGGGATGCTGCTCTCGACGCTGGTGACGTGCCTCGCCGGGTGCGCCTTCCTCCTGTCGCCGGGCAGCGAGGGCTGCGGGCCGGGCAGAGGGTACGGCAAGAGGCGGTCCCCCAGGAAGCTGGCGCCGCTCGCCTACAAACAGTTCAGCCCCAACGTGGCCGAGAAGACGCTGGGGGCCAGCGGGAGGTACGAAGGGAAAATTACCCGCAACTCGGAGCGCTTCAAGGAGCTCACCCCCAACTACAACCCCGACATCATCTTCAAGGATGAGGAGAACACAGGTGCAGACCGCATGATGACGCAGGTAACCCCGGCTCCGGAAACGCTTCTGAACCAGCTGATTTCCGTGCGTAACGGCGCACTTTGCCCCGTCTTTAACCGCGTGGACGCGTTATCTTGTTGACTCGAGGCGCGTTTATCTGCCGCGTCTTTGAGCTTTAATTCAAGAAATCATCGTTTTTAAATCTGTTAGAGGGAAATGACAAAATATTCCTGAGATGAACGAGAAGAACAAAAATCCTTCTCCTGTTTACACACCAGTCGGAAGCTCGGCAGCTGTCACACACACACACACACACACACACGCGCACTGTGTGTGTGTGTGTGTGTGTGTGTTTGTGTGTGTGATCTCCTGCTCCTACTTTCGGCCTCAGAGCTCCACTGTGGGCAGCTCGTGCGTAAAAGAGGGCAACCCCGGTCTAAAAATGTCTGGAAAAGCGGTCTCTCCTAATTAAAACACTATGTCCTCTGTTTTACATCATGTTTTGGTGGAAAAACAGCCAAAAGTCGTATTTGGTCAGAGCTGGGGTCAAGCGTGGCCTGATGTTTACCGTTTTTAGCCGGCTGGCCTGGCTTCACAGCCGCCTTCTGGACTGTCAAACGCTTTTACGACGCCGTCCCTGATGTGGCCGCGGGAGGAATTCATTTGACTCCCAATTTCCCCAGAAATACCGTATTTATATCTGGCTCCGCTGACCGCGGCTTCCTCTCTGCTCGGCGTTTCGTCCACAGACCCACGTGGGGGGAATGGACGCGTCTGGAGCCGCTGTCACCTCCACATGGGGGGGTCTGCAGAAAAAGAAGCAAAGTGCGTTTCAAAGCGTCAAATTGACTCCTTTTTAGTTCCAAAACTATGTTAATCGAGTCTTTCTGCTTTATTTCAAGAGTCGGACAGGACTGAGCAGCTTCAGTCCGGCTGCAGCCTGATAAAGAAATAAAAGAAATGAATAACCTGAGGATGACCCCCCACACCAGACCCAGCGCCTGGATTTATGGCTCCGAGCCGCAGCACACAGCCTCCTGTTTGTGTCTTACTGTTCCGTGTTACTTTTTTGTTTGTTTTCGCAGCGCAACATGTGCAGAAATAGCGTGTGATGAAGCCTTGATTATCCCGGCTTCACTTTTATTCGCCTTTTCCTGGGCGCTGCGCGGCGGCTGCTGGATATAGACGCGACTGTTCATTGGGGAACCACACTGCAAAAAGTCAATAAGTCAACTTTTATGACTAACATTTGTTTTCTTTTCTAAGGTGAGGTTATTTCACTTTGTTTTCTAACTTCAGGGATTTTCTTTCTGCGGACGCGGTGCGTAAAAATCGACCCAAAACGCAATTTTCTCCACTTTTAACACGTGAAAATCCTCACAAGTGCAGCGCTGTTAATGTCTTTGTGGATTGTGTGTCCTGATCTGGAGGAAATGAGACTGTCAGACGCCGCGTGGCTCAGCGACCTGTTCACAGGGACATTTCTGCAGCGGAGGTGCGCACATAGACGCATGTTGTCAGGCCGCGCGTCCAATGTTTGTGCAGCCAGCGGTTTAGAGCCGAAAACCGCGCTACAGAAACCCCCGTCGATCTGCACCCTGAAAGGAAAACCAACAAAATCCATCGTCTGATTTATGAAGTCAGGCTCGTTGCTCCCTGACCGCGCAGAGAAAACACGAGCGGCTGTGAAAAGGCGTCTGTGGCCGCGGAGCGCGAGCTATTCTTATCACAGCGACATGGAAAAAGACATTTATAGGGTTTAATCCCACTTTTCACCCTTAATAGACCGGGATTCATGGAGCGCTGCGTCACTGAAGCTGCTGGACCCACTTCAACCAGACTTTGACCTCTTGATCTGATCCAAATCACATCATCTATGACCCTGACATGTTCAGATTCTGGCGTTTAAACACAGGACGGTTCATATCTGACTGTACAGGAGTAAAAATGCCTGACAAAGGTTTGATGAAGCAGAGACAAGATTCTGAATATATGTTTGGTTCTTCCTGTTTTCGAGTATTCAACGTAGATATTAAAGTCTCATCCTGTGAAGTTTCACAGTGTTAAAATCAGACATTTTAAACTGTATTTAAATGGTTTCCTTTTCCATGTTGGACCAAACCTGAAAATGTGGAACCTTTAAAAGGAAAAATAGCTCCACCTTCAGGACATGAGCTTTTTTAATTAAAGTGGAAAATTCAACAGCTGTAATCAGTTTAGTAGCTGGGGAAAGAAGGTGGTAAATTATCAATTTAAAGATTTAAAACCACATACATATACACAGAAAGAAAATTCAGATGAGGTTTTGTCTCAAGTTTTAAAACGACAGTTAAAGAGGTTATTTATCACTGCAATGTCGGTCCTGTTCATACCAGATATGAATAAAACTTTAATATAATTGATTGTGAACAGAAAGAGACAAATTAAAACAAATAGAAAGAATGGTCGTGTGAAATGTGTGACACAAAATCAGGACGAAATTGTGACATAAAAACAAAAATTGTGACGTAAAAGACCTTAAGTGTGATAAAAAAAACAAAAAACTAAATTAGGGCATAAAAAGATTCGGGGGACTTTTCTATCTAATTTCCCTCGTTTGGCAGCTGATCAGCTTTTTAACTCTGTTTCTGTGGGTATCCACGATGAGGTGAAGGAAGGGGTCCAGGTCCAGGACTGATGGTTCAGGGTGACCCGGCTCGGCTCTGGTGGACCAGGTGGACCCGGGTCGTCACGTGACGGATGCGGCCTGGTGTCAGTTTGATGAACGAGGCAGAGCGGAGGATTTATTAGTGTTATTTGCAGCAGGAGGGAGTTCACGGGGCCTCAATAGGCCCTCTCACCTTCTGTTTGCTCACTCTGACCAGACTCCAGGTTTAGAGGGACGCTGAGGACCTCTTGTTCAGGTAGCGGTCCCCCCTGCACCCCCCCCATTCCATCCCTAACATAGCCTCCCTTCGCTCACCACACAGAGCAAACACGAGGTGGGACAGCGGGGGTGCATTGTGGGAAGGCTGGAGCCACAGAGGGGTGACGGGGGCTCAGAATGGGTCTTTGTGAGGGGCCGGTTCGCGCTCAGGTCCCAACGTCGTTAAACGTTCCAACAAACGAAGAGGAAGCAGGAAGGAGACGGAAATGAGAGGAAACGGCTACTGGGTCTGAGCAAGAAAAGTCACAATAGATGACATATAAAGTCAAAAGAGTGATTTATCCAGACATATAAATAAAGACATTTAGGATCAAGTTGTGACCAAAAGATTATATCTTCTATTCTCTTCAAAATGTTGGTGCTCCCTATGTGTGTATGTAGGGGAAGTGTGGGCATGGATTATAGATAAAATAACGGGGATGTGCGTTATGCAGAACATCGTTGTTTTAACAACCTGAAAATGGTAAAGAGACACGCTGATAAAGCACAGTTTAAACTGAAGGAAATCAGCTACACAGCTGAGTTTAAGACATAAGACAGGTGGTACGAGTTGGAGGAAAGACTGGATCAGTGGATCACAGAGCAGAGACTGGATCAGTGGATCACAGAGCAGAGACTGGATCAGTGGATCACAGAGCAGAGACTGGATCAGTGGATCACAGAGCAAAGACTGGATCAGTGGATCACAGAGCAGAGACTGGATCAGTGGATCACAGAGCAAAGACTAGATCAGTGGATCACAGAGCAAAGACTAGATCAGTGGATCACAGAGCACAGACTGGATCAGTGGATCACAGAGCACAGACTGGATCAGTGGATCACAGAGCAAAGACTGGATCAGTGGATCACAGAGCAAAGACTGGATCAGTGGATCACAGAGCAAAGAACGAGTGGGAGAAGTGTTCCTATGGTCACCATTTGACTAAAAGCAGTAAAGCAGCAGAAGAAATGAAAATTGAACATTTCTGTCTTGGTGCCATTTCTCCATCCAGACCAGGACTACGGTAGCACAGCAACTTCCAGCGGATTATAACGCATCATTTAGAGGAAAGTGACTCTGATGGTGAAGAAAGTGAAGCTGGCATGTTTGATGGAGATTTAGCTGCTGTTGGAATCAGAAACAGAGGATGAGGACTTTGATGGTTTGATTGATGACATTACCCCACTCTATTTTTAAATACACACACTTGAATGCTTGTTTTATCTGTGTTTTACCATGATGATTAAAAAATGTTAGTACTTTGTAATCAATACTTAAATAAAGCACAACCATGTGTGTGTATACATCTATGTGTGTATATATGTGTATATATCTCTGTGTGCTTCTGCGGTGCGGGAAAGAACCTGAGTCCAGCCAATCACACGCTGACCTTTGTGTCCTGCAGCGCTGCAAAGACAAGCTGAACTCTCTGGCCATCTCGGTGATGAACCTGTGGCCCGGGGTCCGGTTGCGGGTCACGGAGGGCTGGGACGAGGACGGCCATCACTCTGAGGAATCGCTGCACTACGAGGGCCGCGCCGTGGACATCACCACCTCCGACCGCGACAGGAACAAGTACGCTATGCTGGCCCGGCTGGCCGTGGAGGCCGGCTTCGACTGGGTCTACTACGAGTCCAAGGCCCACATCCACTGCAGCGTCAAGTCAGGTGAGACGGGGGGTCTGGGGTGGGGGGACGACACCTCAGGATGCTGCAAACTGAAAAACTAAAAAACGACTGTCACTGGAGTAAAACTACACGTTTTATCAACTAAATGTACCTAAAGTGTCACTGTACATTCTTACTATTGTATATTATTATTATGACAATGTGAAGTCAAAATTATAACATAAGAAGAGCAATCAGGAAACAGCCTAAAAGATGCATGAATTAACTGGTTTTTCAATTGAAATAACTAATATGTGCAGGGAATAACTCATGAAGTGGTTATCGTTGAGTTTATATGATCATTGTGGCAAAAAAAGAAAATCTATTACATATGAAGTCAATGTGTGAAATGGTTTGTTCCAATTTTAAACTCTTATTATTTTATGACAAAACTGAGAAAAAGTAGTGACTCAAAATAAAAGACGAACATCCCGACTAAAATAATGAGATTCATCATGTAAACGGGATCAGATATAAAATAAAAAAACTGGATTTTCCTTTTGAAAAGGATGAAATCAATTGTTTTTTTCTATTTCAACAGCAGAGAAATTGTCTAAGCTGTTAAGTCGTTAGTTTGAAGCATGCTGAGGAAAATCTGCATCTAACCAGGTTTTCTGAAAGTAAAACACGCATCCCGTTCTTTTCTTGCATCTGCTTTTGCTCGAAAATCACATTTTTATTCTACTAATGATCACATTTTAGTTTTCTACTAATCACTAAGGATTTTATGTTTTTAATGAGGCACAAAATAATTTTATAACTTTAAGGTTCTTAATACACTCTAAAAATCAGTATTATATATTAGTCAGTAGTTCTGACTCCTCCTGTTAACATGTGTTTGCTGCTTTATAAACAGATAAATATAGAAGATATAAAGCAAAAGGTCTTGACTTTATTTGGCCTTAAATATTGAAGTTTTTGCAGGAGAGTTTTCCCCAAACACGGTGTCAGTGTTAATAATTAAACACAAAAACTGTGTTTTTTAGCTTTTTCTAACATTAAGAGAAGCAGAAAGCTCTCAGCGTTTCTATTCCTCTCATCTTTCCTCTGGTCGCCGGCTAACTCTCGTCTTCTGGCTCCTTCCTGTGTTTCTATTGTTTTTCTCTGGTGTTTCTTCTCCTCTCACCTGCCACTCACCTCGTGTTCGCTCAGACTCGTCCACGTTCTGCATCGTCGCATTTTCTGGCTTTACTCACGCAGAAGCAGGCTTAAAGAGCAGCAACCTGCAGAAAAAACAACACTTAACTTCTTAATTCAGATGAAATGTTATTGTGGCAGCGAAAAAAGTTCAGAGAAGAGAAGCTGGAATCACAGAATTTGGACATTTCCTACATAAAAACGACTCGAAACCATTAACTTATTATCAGAATATTGGAGATTAATGTGATAATAGGAAACTAATCAAGTATTGTTTATATCAGTATTGAGAAAAACTAGTGATATAAGTCAAAAAATGAACATATAAAGCCATAAATATGTGATTATGTAAGAAAATGTGATCAGTATTTTCAATTAGAAAAATACATTTTGCTTTGACTGAAGTCAAAATTGTGAATTTCAAAGTCAAATTATAGTTTCTATCCCAGATTTATGAGATTTAGTAAGTAAAAATGATCTGCTACTAGAAGAATGGTGAAAACCGACTGCTTCAGGCATTTATAACCTTTGAATATACATTTTTGATGTCAAGCTCATTTTATCAGAAATTTGCATTTCATTATGAAATTTAGAAAATAAAATCAGAATAGAGAAAATGTATGAGTATTTTTAGGGCACTTTAACATGCATTTAGGTCCAAATAGGGCACCTTAACACGCTTTTTGGTGCATTTTCACATGCCAGTCCAACACATTCAACAGAGCATCAGTGTGTGTTTTTGTCAAAGTGAAAAGTAACGCGAGTGTGTCAGAAAATGTGCTGAAATCCACACGTTCTTGTTAGAAATCAGGTTCCAAGCGACTGAGTGGTAACTGAGATTTTCCTGTTTTCCTACTGTCTTTCCCTTCCTCCTCCTCTCCTTCCTCCTCCTCTCCTTCCTCCTCCTCTCCTTCCTCCCAGATCGGGTCGCCAGGGCCCAGTCCTTGACTTGATCAGACGGGCAACCAATCAAGTTGGTATTTTTTTTCCCATGTTTTTGATTTCTCCTCTTTTTTTCCCCTGTTTTTTTGTTTTTTTCCATCAAAGTTCCTCAAAACAAGACGAGGAAAAGAAATGAGTCACGGGAAGAGAAATCATCCAGCCAGCTGAGGAACAGAAAAGATTGAGTTGTAACTGAGGAGCTTCCAAGCAACAAATCCCCCAAATCTCCTTAAAACGGAGCAAGAGGAAATAACCACTAGGGGGCAGCAGGACGGCTGTAGACCAGCATTAATGGAGATTATTTACACTGCAACACATTCAACCGCTGCAACCTCATGAGAATTAATCTGTGCTCGGTCCAGGACAGAGTTAGGAGGTAATTTCTTCTTTTCCACAGTGACACAATACGGAGAAATAATGTCATTAAAGCTGCTTGTGTCTGGTGATGAAAAACAGATGTTTCAGGAGGATTCCAAAACACGCTTCATGAGATGCTGCTTCACTGTCGACATTATTTTAATCTATCTGTTTAACCAGGGAGATATATTATATTTATATTTATTAAAGAAAATCATTTACAAACACTAGTTCAGATCACATGTGAAGGAGACGATGTTTAATTGTAGTTCTGTTTTAATTTTTGTATTTTAACTGTGTGGGACAAGTTGTGTAAATCAAAATTTAGAAAAACAATTAACCTTGTCAGAATTGTGATATAAATCCAAAAATGGAGTTGTTAGTCCAGCACTGAGATATTCTCTGTAAAAATGGTTAAATATGGTATGATACTGTAATATAATACGTTAAATACTTTACAGGCTGTGAACCTGGTCAGGTGATCTTCTCCTCCTCCTCCTCTTCCTCCTCCTCCTCCTCCTGCTCTTCCTCCTCCTCCTCCTCCTCCTCCTCCTCCTCCTCCTCTTTCTGCCTTCCCCAAACATTCATCCCAGATACGACTCCAGAAACTCCTCATGTTCCAGTTCCTGGAGGCAGGAACGCGTCCTTATTGTTCTGATATGTTGAGTGGCGGAAAGAAAAAGTTGATATTTAGCTAAAGGAAGTCAGGCTGAGATTTTCATATGGAGGTTGAGTCGAGCCAGAAATCTACACATAAATATTCCCTATAAATATATTTAAAAAAAAAAAAAATCCAAATTGTGGTACATGAATAAAAGAGTCAATATTTAATATTTGATTTTAAATGATATAATGCAAATTGAATAATTTGTGATGTACTAAGACAGAATTATCAAATATTTTTGAGGAACTGCGTCAAGGTTTATGATGAGTTTTATTAAGGTAATTCATCTAAATTAGCAGGTAGTAAATTCAAATGTAGTTTTTCTGATCCTAACTTTATTTCAGCAGCTCTGAGCTGATCCACCTGAGAAATGTTAGAATTTTTTAAACGCGTTTTCCATTTTTTCTTTCAGATCACTCGGTTGCGGCAAAATCCGGCGGCTGTTTCCCCGGCGACGCGCTGGTCAGCCTCGAGGGCGGCGGCCAGAAGTTCCTCCGCGAACTCCGGGCCGGCGAGCGGATCCAGACGTCGTCGGCGAGCGACGGCAGCGGCGAGCTGGTGTACGGCGAGGTGCTGGCCTTCCTGGACCGCGACCCCACCACCCGCCGCTCGTTCTACGCCCTCCAGACGGAGGCCGGCGCCCGCCTCCTGCTGACCGCCGCCCACCTGCTGTTTGTGTCTGAGGGGAACTGCTCGGAGGGGGCGGTGCCGGCCCGTGGCACCCTGAGGACGGTGTACGCCAGCGACGCCCGGCCGGGGCAGTGCGCGCTGGTGGCGGCGGGGGAGGCAGGGCGGCATGGCGAGGGCCGGCTGTCCCAGATCACCCAGGTCACGGTGAGGGAGCGCAGGGGGGCCTTCGCCCCGCTGACGGAGCGGGGGACGCTGGTGGTGGACGGCGTGGTGGCGTCCTGCTACGCGGCGGTGGACCACCACGCCCTCGCCCACTGGGCCTTCTCGCCGCTCAGGCTGATCCACAGTTGGACCGGCGGTGGCGGCGGGCGCCAGCGAGACGGCGTCCACTGGTACCCGCGGATGCTTCACCGGCTGGGGGTCATGCTGCTGGACTCGGGACGCTTCCACCCACTGGGCGTGGCTCAGCCTGACAGGTGAGGGCGGGGACTCCGCCCCCCCGTGGGTGCGAGGAGTGTGTGTTGCTGCTAAGCCTCATGGGAGCTTTTCTACTGGGAAATAGAAAGAAGAAGAAGAAGCTGTGAACTGACACGGACGGATTTTTCCCGAAATAACAGACACAGACGAATGAGTCAGAGGAACAATTATTACACCTTTATTCTTCAAACATCACGAAACAAAAATCCCTGAAAACACTGAACACGTCACCAAACCTTCGTCTTTGATTCGGTTTGGACTGAAATTCTTCTTTTGTCATTTACGTAAAAACAAAATCTAATTTACACATAAACGGTCAATGTGGTAATTAAGGCCTCATGACCTCATGTTTGTACCTAATTAGGATAAAATTTAAAAATTTTAATATATTTTCTTTATTAGTTCAAAGTTGACAAATGACTGAAATTTCATTCTAAGTATAAATAAAGGTCCCATATTATCTGTTTGGGTTTGATGTGAAGTTGTGATGTCACAACGAGACATTTGTTGTTTTAAGGAACCAAAAATCTTCTCTTCTGCTAAACTGCAGCTCTTGTTTTGTGTCTCTCTTATTAATACTGATCAGCCTCGCCTCTGATTGGCTGATCTGCATGACTGTAAATGTGACTGTATAGTTGTGACATCACAAAACAATATTAACACCTTTATTACCTACCTTTCTAAGATATGGGACCTTGAAGGTATAAAATAAGGATTTAGCTAATAAGTTTTACTGCTCTAAAAAGCCTTTAAGCTGTGCAAATAACCTATTAAAAGCATTTCTATGTGTTGCAGTCCATTAATTGACCTAAAGTGTGTGTAAATACTGAATAAAACCCTAAAATATCAGTATTTTGCTCCTAATGTAATCCAAAATCTTTAAATTCAACCTTTAATTGATTTGTCAAATCCTTTATATGAATGTGTGAATTATGTGTGAATGTATTGGATAATTTAATATTTTTTGCTTTTAAAATAAATCCAAAAGATTTATCTGTAATTATCCCTCAGAATCTCATACGATACCACAAAAAAGGTAAATTAACGGTGTTTTAAGGTGTAATTGGTGGTTTTTGTAACTTTATTACAGGACATTTAAGACCAATGATATTTAAGTGCTGTTTGTTTACAGAATCTAATAATGTTTGTGATGTCGTTGTGGGTGAAGAGATATGAAAAGATTTATTTTTTAAATTAAATTATATGTAAAAATGAGCTGTTCCTGTGTGTTGGTTTTCATGTGCGTGTGTGTCTCAAGGTGTGCGTAATTTACCTGGTGTCGTGAACGCGCCTTTGCTGACACCTCCCGACGCGCGTGCGGCTTCCTGCCTGGTCACCAGTCATCCAGGATGTGCTCAGGGTTCCTCAGCCCCGCATCTGCCTGTAAAAAACGCTCCCTGCGCGAAAAATAGCTCCTTGCGCAAAAATAGCTCCGTGCGTAAAGGCGGCGGCGACGCACCGGTGCGTGTGCGCAACAGTTGTCGGCTAATAATAACCCGCAGTTCCTGCTGCGCCTTTAAGAGCAGGACTCCGCGAAACCTAATATCTCTCTATATTCAGCTCAGGTCTCCATCAATTAAGACTGAGGCCGAGCACCGGACGAACCTGCGTTCTGTGCGTCTCCAAACTCCGCTTGTTGCTTTGTTTTTGTCTTGTTGTTACTCGTAAAGCGGATTAAATCACGCGTTACTCCTTTAAGAATCTGTCGCTGGGATTAGAGCCGCGCAGCGAGGCCAAGTCAGCCGCCGGACGGGTTTTACGCACCGGAGGCTCCGTCCCTCTGCCCCGCAGACACACGACGCGCGTTCTCCGCTTGGTCCCGAGCCCCCGCAGCCTCCGCACCGAGCGACAATGGCCGAGACGTCCGGGATGGGGAGAGGGGTCACCGCCGGGAAGCTGGCTATCAACGTCCAGAAGCGGCTCAGCAGGGCGCAGGAGAAGGTACGGAGCGAGGCCGGCGTCCGGCCGCGGGACACGGTGTCCGGCCGCGGGACACCGTGTCCTTCGCTGTCACCGTGAAACACAACCCCGCCACTTCTCACCTCAGCTCCCGCACAGCGGTCCCCGCAACTTTTACGACGTTTCAACGAGTAAAATCAGCTGAACGCGTCGGAGCCTCTAAAGCGCAACAGGTGGAAAGACACCGGACACCGGTAGAAACGGTGGATTCCTCATTAAGGAACGTTAACCAACACATGTTGATTTAGAGCATTCGATGTGATAGATAACCCACAACAAACCTCCCACTGTTATGGAGCCTTAATGTGTAAACGAGTTTTCCAACTTAAAAAGAGTCATTCAACGCGCGCTCACGCTCTGATGCGGGAGCGCACAGCGTCACATGACCGTTAGTTTATAAATTAGCTCAAATATTGGTTTATTTTAATTATTCATGCAGCAATAACACGATAAAACCAACCAAACAGTTGCTGTCATTTAAAAGTAGCTAACTTTAGGATAGCTAACGCTAAAGAGAAGCTAACATTAAAGAGTAGCTAATGTTAAAGAGAAGCTAACATTAAAGAGTAGCTAATGTTAAAGAGTAGCTAATGTTAAAGAGAAGCTAACATTAAAGAGTAGCTAATGTTAAAGAGAAGCTAACGCTAAAGAGAAGCTAATGTTAAAGAGTAGCTAACGCTAAAGAGAAGCTAACATGAAAGAGTAGCTAATGTTAAAGAGAAGCTAACATTAAAGAGTAGCTAATGTTAAAGAGTAGCTAATGTTAAAGAGTAGCTAACGCTAAAGAGAAGCTAACATTAAAGAGTAGCTAATGTTAAAGAGTAGCTAATGTTAAAGAGTAGCTAACGCTAAAGAGAAGCTAACATTAAAGAGTAGCTAATGTTAAAGAGTAGCTAACGCTAAAGAGTAGCTAATGTTAAAGAGTAGCTAACGCTAAAGAGTAGCTAACGTTAAAGATTAGCTAACGCTAAAGAGAAGCTAACGCTAAAGAGAAGCTAACGTTAAAGAGTAGCTAACGCTAAAGAGAAGCTAAGGCTAACGAATAGCCAACGCAAAGAGTAGCTAACGCTAAAGAGAAGCTATGGCTAATGAATAGCTAACACAAAGAGTACCAGAGTACAAGAGTAGCTAAGGCTAAAGAGTAGCTTACGTTAATGAATAGCTAAGGCTAAAGAGTTAGTTAGCTAAAGTACATAACGCCCATAGATGTATTATAGACCTGATGTGGCTCCGCCCCTTCATCGTATAGATGTATTATAGACCTGATGTGGCTCCGCCCCCTCAGCCAAATAATCAGTCTCTAAACCAGGAAGTAAGCATTTGATGTTTGTTTCTATGGTTAAAACCAAACCAATATCAGATTAATTTTAAAATAACGTTTTACTAGATATTTTTATAGACATATTATTATTTGTTTACTAATATTAATCTCCACAAACAGCAAATGTGAGTGAAAATAATGAACCCTGATAGCAAAGCTAATTAAAAACTAAATATTAATATTATACTATCCCATCCAAAAAGAGGTTTTTAGATATTTTATTAACATTTACCTGTTAACAACTATTTGTATGCAGTCAAATCTACTGCAACACAAAGAGCTAAAGTCGCAGTTATGGACGCGTAAAACATAATTTTCATGTAAAAAATGTGTATTACATCCAGCTGAATAACAAGAGTTCTAGAACATAACCTCTGTCTCTTTTCAGACTTTTAATTCCATTACTGGTGAATTCAGCAGCAGGTTTCTCTAGCTTTAAGGATCCCGTCGGCCTGCGGCGACTTTCTACCTCTTACTGTAGAAATTACCTTTTACTGAAGGTAATTTCTACCTTCATTGATCTCCTCGGTCTTTGTGCCGTGAGCTAGAAATGCTGCGAGGCTTTTTATGGCAGCAGGGATCAGACGTGTAACCCTAACCTCCTCGGATAAATATCTCAGCTCCTGGCAGCAGCTGCACATGTTTCTCTGGATATTAGACGTTCACACTCGCCACAGGCCACTTCTTCTCAGGAATCTGTGTCTTTTAGAGGCATTTTTACTCAGAATTTTAGTTCTGTTTGTTATTTGTATATTTTTGAAGAGTTTAGTTGAACTTTTTCAGATGAGCAGTGGTTTCATCTTTGAAATTGAATAGAAAATTCACCTTTTCTGCTCTATCTTTGGTTTTGATTGGTTCTGATTTCTTATTTTGAGTATTCCTTAAAGCTGATTCTAACTGTTTTCTATGGATTATATTTTCTATTTTTAGGCAACAAACAGGCACATTTGGTCTAAAATGATATGGAAATTTTGGTGTCGTGTTCTAGAATTAAACAACACCTGGCAGGGAGGTGATTTTGTTCTCTGCACTTAAAGAGAATAAAGTGCATTGCATCAGAGTTTATAATGAACTAAAGAAGAGTTGAGACTTGATTTGAAGGAATTTTGTGTTTTCATGGTATGGTATATGTTTTAGCTGCACATTTGTTCAGCAGGAGTGACTTTGTGCTTCTGTTTGAGAAGTTAAACTCATTTGTTGGCAAGAGTCATGGATTTTACTTTTTTTTAGGCAAATCTTTAACGTTACATTGCTTCTGCTCCTCGTCGGATTCTTGGAACTTGAAATGTTCACAAAAAACGGAACTTTTACTTTTTCTCAAGCAAACAGCTCTGACATGTCACTCACACTCTCTCTCTTCCAGAAATTGTGTGAATAAAAAAGTAATAAAAACATTTTGAGTTTGTAGAATAAAGTGCAAATTGCAATAAAAATGTTATGAATTCCCCACTTTACTTTAATATGTTTTAACTCCGGGGGGGACACATTTTGGCTCCTCTTTAACGCGTGTTATAACGCCAACGGCGCCCCCTGTGGAGGCCGCTGGATACGTCTTAGTAACGTGATGTCACCGCTTCATGAAGCGGCCATTTATGCCGCAGAGCATGCTGGGAACATTCCTCCCGGTGGAGGCGGGGCGGGCCGGTGCCCTTTAGAAACAGCCGGAGCCCCGGTGTGGCACTGGGAGTCAGTGAGGCGGGACCCCACGGCACTGCCCCCCCCCACGACCCCGACCCTGACACCCAATCCCAGCCTGACTGCAGCAGCTTCAGGGAAGATGGACGTCCTGTTAACAGCTGCTGGAAGAGGAAGGAAACGCTGGGTCATTCCAGCGTTTACTGAAACTGACATGTGGATGGGAGTTCTAAACGTGTCCATCTGAACCTCTGAGTTGTGTTTTAAAAGCTTGTTGAGCTGTCAGATAAATGTAGTAAAGTATGAACAAGGAATACGCAGCCAGGACCTCGAGTACAACGTTGGCTTCTTCTTGATTGCTCCCAAAAATTAGTAGTAATTTGAAGCCTGATTTATCAAACCCCCCCCACGGCTCCAGGCATGCCTCGCTGCTCTGGGTGGGGCTCATGTGTGTGTGTGTGTGTGCGTGTGTGTGTGGTGGGGGGTATCTAACTATAGCCCCCTGTCAGGCCTCTTCCTCATCACTCTTAATACCCCACAAAGTTGGTGTGTGTGTGTGTGTGGGTATATTTTTGGAGGTTGAAACTGAGCACTGGTAGGTGGCGGATGGGTGTGAAAACACACACACACACACACACACACACACTCAACTCTAGCATGTTTCTTTATATCTGAGGTTACAGAGTGACATGATGATTCTAGACGTTACCTGTGAACACCTGAACTCACCGTGAAGTATCTGAGATGGATCTATGGATCTAGAAGCAGCTTCTATCTATCTATCTATCTATCTATCTATCTATCTATCTATCTATCTGACACAAGGCGGGGCCGGAGGCTGAACCCAAATGCACGACTCTTCACGGATCGATCAAAAAAAAAGGTCTTTATTATGGTTCTGTACAAAAGATTCACTCTGACGAGGAATAAACAAAAAATCACTCTTACGAGGAATAAACAAAAAATCACTCTTACGAGGAATAAACAAAAAATCACTCTTACGAGGAATAACCAAAAAATCACTCTTACGAGGAATAAACAAAAAATCACTCTTACGAGGAATAAACAAAAAATCACTCTCACGAGGAACAAACAAAAAATCACTCTTAACGAGGAACACGGGACTAGGAAAAATAACGAGGCAAAGGCCGAAAAAACAAGACTGGGAACTTGAGCATGCGAGAACAAAACCTGGTAGTACTTGGAGCTGGGCGCTGGCTCTGACACATGGGACGTGACGAACTGGCACAGGACAAGGGGAGACACAGACAATATATAGGCAGGGTAACAGGGCACAGGTGAAAACAATCAGGGCAGGGGAAGGCAATCGCCTTGGCGGGAAACACACAAGGGCAGGAAGCAAAGGTGCCTGAAACAAGAGGGAAGAGTCATTTCACAATAAAACAGGAAGTGCAGGACAAGACAACACGAGTGACAACTTAACATTTACGACGAGACATGACAGTACCCCCCCTTCTAGGGACGGCACCAGACGGCCCAGGCTCCTGAGGATGGCGGCGGTAAAAGTCATCTATGAGGCCCGGGTCCTCAATAAATCTGGAGGGTATCCAGGAGCGCTCCTCCGGACCGTAGCCCTCCCAGTCAACCAGGAACTGGCGTCCTCTGCCTCTGTTCCGGACTGCCAGTAGCTGCTTAACTGTGTATACTGGACCGCCGTCAATCATTCGGGGGGGTGGTGGGGGCTTGGCAGGAGGGACCATGGGGCTATCCTTAACTGGTTTCAGTCTCCCCACGTGGAAAGTGGGATGGACCCTGAGGGATCTGGGGAGACGAAGACGAACAGCAGCAGGGTTAATCATTTTTTCAACAGGGAAAGGACCAACAAACCTGGGAGCCAGCTTCCTGGACTCTACGTGGAGGGGCAGATCCCTGGTGGATAGCCAGACTTTCTGGCCAGGCTTGTAGACGGGCGCTGGGCAGCGCCTCCGATCAGCAGCCCTCTTCATCCGGGCCGAGGTTCGCAGGAGGGCCCTGCGGGCTGCTGCCCAGACCCGCCGGCAACGACGAACTAGGGCATGCGCCGACGGCACCGCTACCTCCTTCTCTGTGTCAGGAAACAGAGGAGGTTGGTAGCCGTAGGCGCCTTGGAATGGTGTCAGACCGGTGGCTGCGGTGGGGAGGGAGTTGTGGGCATACTCGACCCAAGCCAGGTGCTTACTCCAGGTTGAAGGGTTCTGGGAGATGAGGCAGCGGAGGCAAGTCTCCAACTCCTGGTTGAGGCGTTCAGTCTGTCCATTGGACTCGGGGTGGTACCCCGACGTGAGGCTAACTGTGGCCCCAATCAGCGCACAGAACTCAGACCAGAACCGTGATACAAACTGCGGGCCCCGGTCGGACACTATGTCTCTAGGGAGGCCATGTAGGCGAAAAACATGAGTTAGCATTATCTCCGCCGTCTCCTTGGCTGACGGCAACTTAGGCAAGGCAATGAAATGCACCAACTTGGAAAAACGGTCCACCACTGTTAATACAGTGGTGTTACCTTCAGATGAGGGAAGTCCCGTAACAAAGTCCAGTGAAATGTCCGACCAGGGCCGACTGGGAACTGGGAGGGGATGGAGCAATCCCATCTGAGGTCTCGAGGATGTCTTGTTCTGGGCGCAGACTCGACAGGCCTCCACATACTCCCGGACATCCTGTTCCATCGCAGGCCACCAGAAGCGTTGCCTGACGACAAACATAGTACGACTCACCCCTGGGTGGCAGGTAAGCAGGGAGGTGTGAGCCCAGTGAATCACCTGAGGTCGCAGGGGCGCTGGGACAAACAGCCGATTGGCTGGGCAACCACTAGGTGGCGGGCTCTCACCGTTGGCCTGCTTCACCTCAGCTTCTATCTGCCAATTCACCGCCCCTACCACACGTTTCAGTGGCAGGATGGGCTCGGGGACCTTGGCAACAGGCTCGGGGTCATAAAGGCGAGAGAGAGCGTCTGGCTTGGTGTTCTTGGACCCCGGCCTGTAGGACAAGACAAAATCAAAACGGTTAAAAAACAATGTCCATCTAGCTTGACGTGCGTTTAAGCGTTTAGCCTTCCTAATATACTCTAAATTTTTGTGGTCCGTCCAGACGAGGAATGGTTGTTGAGCTCCCTCCAGCCAATGTCGCCACTCCTCCAGGGCCACCTTCACCGCCAGTAGCTCCCGATTCCCGACGTCGTAGTTGCGCTCCGCTGATGAGAGCCGCCTGGAAAGATAGGCGCAGGGGTGCATCTTCTGGTCCTTCTCTGACCGCTGCGATAAAACAGCCCCCACTCCTTCACTGGAGGCATCCACCTCCACCACAAACTGACGATTTGGGTCAGGCATTGTGAGAATGGGTGCTGTCGTGAACATGGCAATCAACCTCCTGAATGCCTGGTCAGCCTCAGGGGACCACTGGAAGGGTGTCAGAGGAGATGTTAATGCATGGAGTGGTGCCGCTATTGCGCTGAAGTTTCTGATGAACCGCCTATAGAAGTTAGCAAACCCCAGAAATTGCTGAACCTTCTTGCGGCTATCAGGAGTTGGCCATTGAGCCACAGCGCTAACTTTAGCCGGGTCCATCTGTATCTGTCCCGAGGCTACAATAAAGCCAAGGAACGATACTGTATCGGCATGGAAATCGCATTTTTCTGCTTTAACATATAGCTGGTTCTCCAGCAGGCGCTGGAGAACCAGTCTGACATGATGGACATGAGTATGCTGATCAGGGGAAAAGATCAAAATGTCGTCCAAGTACACAAACACAAACAAATTCAAAAATTCACGGAGGACATCATTAATAAAAGCCTGAAATACTGCAGGGGCGTTGGCAAGTCCAAATGGCATGACTAGGTATTCGTAGTGCCCTGATGGTGTGTTAAACCCAGTCTTCCACTCATCCCCCTCTCTAATCCGAACCAGGTGGTAAGCGTTTCTTAAGTCTAGCTTCGTGAATATCTTTGCTGACTGAAGCTGTTCAAACGCGGAGGCCATAAGGGGCAGAGGGTAGCGGTTCTTAACCGTAATGGCATTAAGGGGGCTATAGTCTATGCAGGGACGGAGCGAGCCGTCTTTCTTCCCCACAAAAAAGAAACCGGCTCCCGCAGGAGATGACGAGGGACGAATAAGGCCCGCCTTGAGTGAGGTGTCAATATACTCCTTCATGGCCTTTTTCTCGGGACCCGAAATGGCATAAAGTCTCCCCTTAGGAATCGGAGCACCTGGAATTAAGTCAATGGCACAGTCATACGGTCTGTGGGGAGGCAAGGACGCAGCCTTGCTTTTGCTGAATACCTCCCCCAAGTCATGGTAGTCCACGGGTACAGTTGCTAGGTCTGGTTCTTCCCCAGGAGATGGGTCTGCCCCTCTAGTATAGACCTGACCTATTGCCCGTCTCTGACCCGCGGCTAAACAGTTCTCCGCACAATTCTCTCCCCAGGCTGTGATAATTCCGGTCTCCCACTTAACATGGGGGTTGTGCCTAGACAGCCATGGGTATCCGAGAACCATTGGGTGCCGAGCAGAGTTAAAAAGGTAAAAAGACATCTGTTCATGGTGGTCGCCAACCTGAACATGGAGTGGTTCAGTCTTATGGGTTATTCTAGAAATAAAACGGCCATCAAGGGCAGTGGCTTCCAGAGGCTGGGATAGCAATTCAGTCTTGACTTGCCACTTGCGGGCCAAATCCCAGTCTAACAGGCTTTCGTCAGCCCCTGAATCAATTAGAGCCCCTACTGAATTAGTGCGACCCGTCAGGGTTACCTGGACAGTCGTCAGTGCGCGAGGGGGAGTTTCTGGCGTAGACAGCTGTCGCCCCCGAGTGCCTCCTCTCCCTGCTGGGCGCCCACCTTTCACCGGACATGCAGCCAGCAGATGTCCAGTCTCTCCACAGTAAAAACATCTGCCCTCCAGTAACCGGCGCCGTCGCTCCTCTCTGGACAGCCTTGCCCGCCCCAACTGCATCGGCTCCTCCCTGGGCTCTGGGGGTGCTGCAACCTGTGGAGAAAAATGTGACAGCGTGGCGGGTTGAGCAGCTATCCGGTGGTGAGAAGGTGTCCCGGTCTCCCTCTCCCAGTCCCTCAGCCGATTGCCCGTCCGGATGGCTAGGGCGATGAGGGAGTCCAGGTCTGTGGGTAAATCCAGGGGGATTAGTAGGCTCCGAACGGAGGCAGCGAGCCCCGTCAAAAACGTGTCCCGTAGGGCCGCTTCGTTCCACTCGCTGTCGGCAGCTATGGTGCGAAAGCGGATGGCGTAGTCGGCCACCGTGCGACTGCCTTGCTTTATCGTACTGAGCTCTCTTGCCGCCTCCCTCCCTGGTACTGTACGGTCGAAGACCTTCCTTAAGGAGTCTTTAAAAGAATCTATGGAGGAGCAAATCAACGCTCCTCGAGCCCACTCTGCGGTCGCCCATGCCGCCGCTCGTCCCGTAAGGTGGGAAATCATAAAAGCCACCTTGGCTGAGTCTGTCGGGAAAGCTGAGTGCTGGAGTTCATAGTGTAGCTCACATTGCACGATAAACGATCTACAGGTGTCACCTTCTCCGGAGAACTTCTCTGGCGGGGCTAGCCGGAGCGAGGCTGAAGGTGATCCAGGTGAAGCAGGAGTAG